>PVKU01001961.1:245239-257459 GCA_004027475.1 Anoura caudifer
TTTTTTTTTTTTTTTTTTTTTTTTTTTTTTTTTTTTTTTTTTTTTTTTTTTTTTTTTTTTACAGATTCCTAAAAATCTTAGAACACTAGAAAGCTAGACTGAGCCAGACCTAGAGTCTGTGTTCTGCTCATTCTTGAGGTAGCAAACCCTGTCTCACAGGAGCTTTTCACTACAGGTATCTTAAAACCCAGATGACAAAATTGCCCTGTGTTCACAGGTTTCCTTCCTTTTTAGTGTTTTGACTTGGTTCTCCTGGATTGGGTTTTATTAGGAGATAACCACTCTTAGGGCTGTCGATGTAAGGACGCAGTGCATGGTAGATGGTGGGCTCAGCTGGAAACATATTGGACTGTATTTGGTCACAGGATTTTCCTGGGCCTAAACTACTTCACTTTAAAATGTGGGGAGAGTGTCACCAGAGGGGAGAGGGGAGGGAATTTCAGGGGGAAAGGGGAAGGGTTTGGAGCAACAAGTATAAAGGACACATGGACAAAAACTAGCGGGGGTGGAAATGGGAAGGAGTTGGGGAGGGCTGGGGCGGTGGGCTGGAATGGGAGTAAAAGACAGAAAACTGTACAAGAACAACAATTAAAATAAAAAAATAAAATTAAAAAAATAAAAAAAAATATAAATAAATAAAATATGGGGAGAGTGGATCATTACTAAATTTCCAGGTGTGATATTTTTTTCTTCTCTGTGTTCTCTTTGTTCTTCTCTTCACTTGAAAAGCACAAATGATGACAGGCCTTAATGGGCAACTGCAGGACTTATCCTGTCCTATAGATTCAGGCCCAGTCCCAGGAAAAGACAACAAAAATCTAGAAGGGCATTTCTCTGCCACAACCCTTTTAAACATGAAAAAAGTCCATCATTTTTTGTTTTTGGTAAATTTAACCACACCTAGTTGTTCTTTTGATCAAGCTGCCAAAAGTGCTGGGTTATCATCTGCTCCATTTTTAGCAGCAGTTTCAATTTTAGAACTAAAGACTTTTTGCCCCAGATTTGAAGATAATTGTGATATATGCCCATTTTTCCCTTATTCTCCAGTCAGTGGGTTTGAGTTCTGATGGGTCTGTAGCTCAGGGAGTCTGGACAAGCAAGGCGAACCACCTCTAAATTCAGCATCCAAATTCATTTTAGGAAGAATCCTAGACAATGGCACTGGTGCTTAAACCTTCTCTGCCTCTCTGTCTCTGTCTTTCATCTCTATCTCTCTTTTTCTCTCTTGGGCATATTATGTTTCACACATACTCATAAGGAAAATCTAATCCAGCTAACTTTACATTTCAGCAAAAAATATATAGAGAACATGCTATGGAAACTTTAAAAATAATACCTCTATTTTAAGCAGCATTATTATATTGTTTTCAATCTTTCCCTATTATAAATACTCTAATTACCATTCCTAAAATTTAGCTGTGTTAAATATTTAAGATTCTGTGTAAATGCCTTGGTCCCACCCCAATCAGTTCAATTTCTTAATCCCTGGGTGATATATTGTAATTTTAGGATTACAATAGAAAATCTGTGAGCTAGGTAAAGCAGAGGCTATGAAATACTTTACTAATTTTTACTTTAGCTGTAGATTCTTTAAATAGGTAGGGACACATACTACTTTTTTAAAAGGTTTAATCTGTTTATTTAGAAAAATTCTTCTCTGTATGATAATCCTAACATTTATCTCTTCAATATCATCATATTAATCACTTAAATGTCAGATTAATGGCAGAAGATGAGATTGTTTCTGTCCTTTTTTGTTTAATTTGTTTAGATTCCAAATACAAGTGAAATCATATAGTATTTGTCTTTTTTTGTCTGACTTATTTCACTTAGCATAAGTGATGGACCTCTATGTCCATCCATGTTGTTGCAAATAGTAAGAATTCATTCATTTTAGTGGTTGAGTAATATTCTATTGTATATATGTGCAACATCTTCTGTATCCATTCCTCTATTGAAGGGCACTTGGATTGTTTCCATATCTTGGCTATGGTAAAAACACTGCAATGAATATAGAAGTGCATATAACTTTTTGAGAAGTGTTAGAATTTCTTTGAATATATTCCCAGAAGTGGAATTGCTGGGTCATAGGAAGTTTTATTTTTAATGTTTTGAGGAACTTTTACACTTTTCCACAGTAGCTGCACCAATTTGCAGTCCCAGAAAGGGTGCACCAGGGATCCTTTTCTCCACATTCTCACCAACACCTGCAGTTTGTTGATTTATTGATATTAGACATTATGACAGGGGGGAGGTGATATTTCATTGTGTTTTTATTCGCATTTCTCTGATCATAAGTGATGCTAGCTTCTTCCTATGCCTATTTGGCCATGTGTGTGTACTCTTTGGAGAAATGTCTATTAAGGTCTTCTGACCAGCTTTTAATTGGACTTTGTGTTTTTAGTGTGGAGTTGTATGAGTTCTTTATAAATTTTGGATATTAACCCCTTATCATATATTTTCCTCCATTCAGTAGATTGTCTTTTTATGGTTTTTGATGGGTTCCTTTGCTATGCAAAAACCTTTTAGTTGAAAGTAGTCCCAACTGTTTATTTTTTTCATTTCTCTTGCCAAAGAGATGTGTCAGAAAAATAAACAAAACAATAACAACAATGAAACATTACTAAGAATAATATCAGAGATTTCACTGTTTTCTCCTAGGAGTTACATGGTTTCAGTTTTTACATTTAACTTTTTAATCCTTTTTTAGTTTATTGTAATGCATGGTATAAGAAGGTGTTCTACTTTCATTTATTTTGCATGTATCTGTCCAATATTTCCAACAACATTTATTGAATAGACTGTCTTTACACCATTTTACATTCTTGCTTCCTTTACCATGTATTAATTGATCATATAAGCATGGGTTTATTTCTAGGCTCTTCATGCTGTTCCATTGATCTATGTGTATGTCTTTTTATTATATTAATATACTTGTTTTATATTAAAACTGTTTTGAGCAGTGGGAGAAAATGTCTCGATAGGTGTATTTCATCAAATGGAGAGTACTTTAAAGCTGACTAAAGTTTGAACATATGAGAATAAATACATAATTTTTAATAAATAAATTATGTTTTGGGGGTCCCCCCTTGTATATAGTATCATGTCACCTTCAAATTTGAAGGAAAGTTTTACTTCTTCCTTTCCAATTTGGATTTTTTATTTATTTTTTCTTTTTTGTTGTTGAGGCTCAGGCTTCCAATACTATGTTGAATAAAAATAGAGAAAGTAGACAAGTTTGTCTTGTTCCTAATGTTAAAGAAAACTTTTTAGCTTTCCCTCATCGAGTATAATGTTAACTGTGGGGTTGTCATATGTGGCCCATTTAATGTTGATGTTCACTTTATTTCTACTTTGCTGAGAATTTTTATCATAAATGGATGATGGACTTTGTCAAATGTTTTTTCTGCATCTCTTGATATGATTTTTATCCTTCTTTTTGTTTATGCAGTATATGCCATTAATTAATTTGCAAATATTGTACTAACTGTGAATCTCAGAAATGAATCCACTTGATAATTGGGTGTTATCTGTTTAATATATTGCTTTATTTGGCTTGCTATCAAGGATAAGGATATCAGCCAATGAGGATATTAGCCTCATTAAATGAGCTTGGGAGCCTTGCCATCTCTTGATTTTTTTTTTTTTTAAGTTTGACAAGGATAGTTGTAAAGTCTTTGAATACTTGATAAAATTCACCTTTGATGCCATCCAATCCAGGACTTCTCTTTGTTAGCATGTTTTTAAAATTACTAATTTGATTTCATTGGTAGTAAACTATGCTCAGATTTTCTGTTTCTTCTTGATTCAGTCTTGGAAGATAGTATTTTAAGAAATTTATCAATTTTTTCAAAATTGTCTAATGTTTTGTTATAACAATTTCTTATAATTCTTTGTGCTTCTATGGTGTCAGTGTTTATTTCTTTTCTTTCATTTCTGATTTTATTTATATGAGTCTTCTCTCTTCAATTTTTGAGTACGGTTAAGGGTTTATCACTCTTTATCTTACAAAGAACCAGCTCTTGATTGTATTTATCTTTTATACTGCTTTATTAGACTCTATTTTGTTCATTTCCCCTCTGTTCTTTACAATTTCTTTGCTTCTACTTACTTTGGGCTATGTGTTTTGTTCTTCTGCTATTTGCTTCAGGTGTAAGTTTAGATTGTTTATTTGTGGTATTTCTTATTGTTGAAGTAACTGTGTATTGCCATGAATTTCCATCTTGGACTTCTTTTTCTGTGTACCATCAATTTTGAGTTGTGTTTTCATTTTCATTTGTCTCAGGTATCTTTTGATTTCTTTCTTGATTGCATTGTTAACTCATGTATTGTTTAGTAGCATGCAATCTAGTTTCCATGTGTTTTTGTGTTTTCTTTTTCCTCAATTGATTTTTAGCTTCACATCATTTTTGTTGGAGAAGATTCTTAATATGAATACAATATTCTTAAATTTTCAAGACTTATTTTACAGACTAACCTGTGGGCTCTCCTGGACAGTGTTCTATGTGCTCTTGAAAAGAGTGCATATTCTGCTACTTTGGGATGAAATATTCTGAAAATATCAATTAAATCCACCTAGTGTAATGTGCCTCTTAAGGCCACTGTTGCTTTGTGGATTTCATGTCTATGATATACTGAAGTCCCTTATGCCTATGATGGCTGTGATACCTGTATTACTGTCAGTCTTTCCTTTACATACATAAACATTTGATTTCTATATTTAGGTGCTCTTATGTTTGGTGCATAAATGTTTACAAGGACACAAGACTTATATCCTTTTCTTTAGTTGATCCTTTTATTATTAAGGAATGTTCTTTTTGTCTTTTATTATAACCATTGTTTTAAAGTCTAATTTGTCTGATATATGCATTGCTACACCAAATTTTTCACTTGTTCCATTGCATGAAATATCTTTTTCAATCCATTTACTTTTAGTCTGTGTGTGTCTTTTCATCTGGCACGAGTCTCTTGAAGACAGCATGCAATGTATGGGTCTATCTACTCAGCTACCCTGAATCTTTTTTATTAAAGTACTTAATCCCTTTATATTTAAAGTAATTATTGATAGGTACATAGTTATTGCCATTTTATCCATATTTTACCATTGTTCAAGTAACAGTTGTCTCCATCTCCCCCCCAACTACTCCCCCCACCCCAGCCATCCCCACTTCCCACCTTTGATCCTACCCCCCTTTGGCTTTGTCCATGTGTCCTTTATACATGTTCCTAAAAACCCTTCCCCTTTCTCCCTTCATTATCCCCTCCCACCTCCTGTCTGGTTACTGTCAGTTTATTCCTTATTCCAATGTCTCTGGTTATATTTGGCTTGCTTGTTTGTTTTGTTGATTAGGTTACACTTATAGGTGAGATTATATGGTATTTGTCTTTCAATACCTGCTATATTTCACTTAGCATAATGTTCTCCAGATCTATCCATGCTGTTTTGCAAAGGGTAGGAGTTCCTTCTTTCTTTCTGCTGTGTAGTATTCCATCATGTAAATGTGCCATAGTTTTTTGATCCATTCATTTACTGATGGAGACCTAGGTTGCTTCCAGCACTTGGCTATTGTAAATCATGCTGCAGTGAGCATTGGGGTGTACAGGTTCTTTTGAATTGGTGTTTCAGGATAACGAAGGTATAGTCCCAGCAATGGAATTGCCAGGTCAAAAGGCAGGTCCACTTTTAGTTTTCTGAGAAAATACCAAGCTGCTTTCCACAGTGGTTTCACCATTCTTCATTCCCACCAACAGTGCACTAGGGTTCCCTTTTCCTCACATCCTCTCTAACACTTTTTGTTTGTTGATTTGTTTATGATGGCCATTCCCACCATTGTGAAGTGGTATCTCATTGTGGTTTTAATTTGCATCTCTCTGATGGCTAGTGATGCTGAGCATCTTTTCACATGTCTTTGGGCCTTTTGTATTTCTTCATTGGAGAAGTGTCTGTTCAAGTCATCTGCACATTTTTAATTGAGTTTTTTGTCTTTCTGGAGTGGAGTCATGTGAGTTCTTTATATGTTTTGGAGACCAAACCCTTGTCTGAGTTATTATTGGCAAATATGTTTTCCCATATGGTTGATTTTTGTTTCATTTTAATACTATTTTCTTTAGCTGTGCAGAAGGGTTTTATTTTGATGAGATCCCATTTGTTTATTCTTTCCTTTTATGTTCCTTGCAATAGGGAACATATTGGTAAAAATATTGCTGTGTGGAATACCTGAGATTTTCCTGCCTATGTTCTCTTCTAAGACTTTAATGGTGTCACAACTTAAATTTAATTCTTTTATCCACCTTGAATTTATCTTTGGGTACAATGTAAGTTGGTGATCCAGTTTCATTTCCTTTTTTTTTTTTTTCTGCCTGTAGCTGTCCAGATCTCTCAACAGCACTTGTTGAAGGGGCTATTTTTACTCCATTTTATGTTGCTGCCCCCTTGGTCAAATATTAATTGACTGTAGAGACTTGGATTTATTTCTGGGCTCTCTATTCTGTTACATTGGTCTATGTGTCTGTTTTTATGCCAGTACCAGGCTGCTTTGATTACAGTTGCCTTGTAATACAGTTTGATATCAGGTATTGTGATCCCTCCTACTTTATTTGTCTTTCTCAAAATTGCTGTTGCTATTCGAGGTCATTTAAGGTTCTATATAAATTTTTGAAATGTTTATTCTATATCTGTGAAATATGTCATTGTATTTTTAATAGAGATTACATTGTATCTATAAATTACTTTGGGTAATATGGACATTTTGACTATGTCAATTCTTCCAATCCATGAACATGGTACATGCTTCCATTTGTTTGTGTCTTCCTTATTTTGTTTCTTCAGTATTGTGTAGTTTTCTGAGTACAGGTCTTTTACCTCCCTTTTTAGGTTTATTCCTAGGTATTTTATTTTTCTTGTTGCTATATCAAATGGGATTTTTTCCTGATTTCTGTCTTCTGATATTTCACTGTTGATGTATAAAAATGCCTTTGATTTTTTAATATTGACTTTGTATCCCAGTGTTTTGCCAAATTCACTTATTAGGTTGAATAGGTTTTTGATGGTCTACAGGATTTTCTATGTATATTATTATGCCATCTGCAAATAGTGACTGTTTTGCTTCCTCCTTTCCAATTTGGATACCTTTTATTTATTTTTCTTGTCAGATTTCTGTGGCTAGGACTTCCAATACTATATAGAAGAGAAGTGGTGAAAGTGGACATCCTTGCCTTGTTCCTGATCTTAGTGGAAAAGTTTTTAGTTTTTGCCCAGACAGTTGTTGCCATTTTACCATTCATATTTATGGATCCCCTTTTGCTTTCTTTTTCTTAAAGGATTCCCTTTAACATTTATTTTAATACTGTTTTTGTGGTAATGAACTCTTTTTACTTTTTCTTGTCTTGAAAGATGTTTATTTGCCCTTTTGTTTTTTAAAATGTGTGACCAAAATACTGTTTTATTCCTATCAAAGGATACAAAGAATGGGAAATTGGTATTTTTTTATTGTAGATTAAACAAAACACATCCTAAAGCTACAATGTTTACAGCCTCTAAAAAATTGGAATGGTATCAGCACACTGATGGGTAGTTATTGCTGAAGAGAGTTGTACTGGTTGTAGATCCTTGCTTTGCATCACTTTGAAAAATTCATCCAATACTTTCTGGCATGAAACGTTTCTATGGAGACATCAGCAGACAGTATTTTGGGAGCTCCCTTGTAGCTAACTAACTGTCTTTCTTTTGTTGCCCTCAATATTCTCTTTGTCTTTAATCTTTCCAATTTTATTTGTTTAGTATATTTTATTGCTTATGCTATTACAGTTGTCTAATTTTTTTCTCCCCTTTATACCCCTTCACCCTGTACCCTTCCTCCCACCAGCATTCCCCAACTTAGTTTATTTCCTTGGGTTGCACATGTAAGTTCTTTGGCTTCTCCATTTTCTATACTATTCTTAACCTCTCCCTGTCATTTTATGCCTACCAATTATGCTTCTTATTTCCTGTACAGTTTCCCCATTCTCCCCCTCCCCCTCCCTACTAATAACCCTCCATGTGATATCCATTTCTGTGATTCCATTCCTGTTCTAATTGTTTGCTTAGTCTGTTTTTGTTGTTTTTTAGGCTCAGTTGTTGATAGAAGTGAGTTTGTTGTCATTTTACTGTTCATAATTTAGATCTTCTTTTTCTTAGATAAGTCCCTTTAACATTTCATATAATAAAGGCTTGGTGGTAATAAACTTCTTTAACTTGACCTTATCAGGGAAGCACTTTATCTGCCCTTCCATTCTAAATGGTAGCTTTACTGGATAGAGTAATCTTGGATAGATGGAGGTCCTCACATTTCATGACTTTGAATACTTTCCAGGGTCTTCTTGCCTATAAAGTTTCTATAGAGAAATCAGTTGATAGTCTTATAGGAACTCTTGTACGTAACTGTCTCCTTTTCTCTTGTTGCTTTTAAGATTCTTTTCTTATCTTTAATCTTGAGTAATTTAATTATGATGTATCTTTGAGTGTTCCTCCTTGGGTCTACTTTCCTTGGGATTCTGAGTTTCCTGGACTTCAGGAAAGTCTATGTCCTTCCACAGATTGGGGAGGTTTTCCTTCATTATTTTTTCAAATAAGTTTTCAATTTCTTGCTCTTCCTCTTCTTCTTCTGGCACCCCTGTGATACGGATGTTGGAACATTTAAAATTGTCCCATAGGTTCCTAACTCTGTCCTCATTTTTTTTAAATTCTTGTTTCTTCCTTCTGTTCCACATTGTTGACTGAATACCAGTTTCCTTCCCTTCACTGTTGGTTCCCTGTATATTTTTCTTTATTTCACTTTCCATAGTCTTCACTTCTTCTTCTAATTTGCATTCATACTCAATCATTTCTCTGAACATCCTGATTACAAGTGTTTTTAACTCTGCATTTGGTAAGTTAGCTAGATCCTTGTGGCTTAGTTCTTTTTCTGGAGTTTTGATCTGTTCTTTCACGTGGGCCATATCTCTTTGTCTCAGTGCAGCTGTTATATTAGAAGGGGCAGAGCCTTAGGTATTCACCAAGGCAGGACTACCCACTCTGCTGCATTGTAGCACTATATGTGTGTGTGTGGGGGGGGGTTCAGAGAGGGAACAATACTGCTTGCCCAGCTCTTGCTCCATTTTCAGTCACTTCCCTTGGTTCCCACAAGTGAATTTTGCACTTTTGGGTGCTGATTCCCAAGTGGGTGGGCTTGTATAGTTTTTAGGACCCTGTGGGTCTCTCCAATGAGCTCTCCTTTGAGGCTGGGATTTTGTGTTGCTGCCACAGCCCCCACAGATTTTTATAGCCAGAGATTTTGAGGCTTTTGTTTCCCATGCTGGAGCCCTGGGTTATGTGGTCTGTCTAGCTCCCCAGTTGTTCCTTCTAGCTTATCCACATGTGGATGTAGGACTGCTTGATCCTCCACCAGCTGCTTTGCCTGCCCGCTCCACTGACTTGCTGTATGTCCTCTCTATCCTGGGAACCCCTCTCTGCCCATCATACCTACCTGGATGAATGTTTCTTTTTTAACTCCTTGGCTGTCGTACTTCTATATGGGGTGGGGGGTGGGGCAAGAATAGTGTGGGAAATGTAGAAACTAAAGAACTTATGATACATGGACATGAACTAAAGGGAGGGAATGTGGGTGGGAGGAAGTGTGCAGGGTGGAGGGGAATGAAGGGGGAGAAATGGGACAACTATAATAGCATAATCAATAAAATATATTTTTTAAAAAAACTTCCAATACTATATTGAATAGAAGTGGTGAAGGTGGACAACCTTGTCTTGTTCCTGACCTTTCTGGAAAAGATTTTAGTTTTTGTCCATTAAGTATGATTTTAGCTGTAAGTCTTTCATATATGGGCTTTATTATGTTGAGTAGTGCTTCCTCTATTCCCACTTTGCTGAGTGTTTTTATCATAAATGGGTGCTGTACCTTATCAAATGCTATTTCTGCATTATTGATATGATCATGTGATATTTGTCTTTGGTTTTCTTTATGTGATTTATTACATGGATTGATTTGCAAATATTGAAACATCCTTTCATCCCCAGGATGAATCCCACTTGGTCACGGTGTTTGATCTTTTTAATGTGTGGTTGGACTCAGTTTGCCAATATTTTGTTGAGGCTTTTAGTGTCTATGTTCATCAGTGATATTGGCCTAAAGTTTTCTTTCTTTGTTGTGTCTTTATCTGGTTTTAGGATTAGGGTGATGCTGGCTTCATAAAAAGAGTTTGGGAGTCTTCCATCATTTTGGATTTTTTCAAATAGTCTGTGAAGGATAGAAGTCAGCTCTTCCTTAAATGCTTTCCAGTTTTTCTCCTTTGAAACCATCTGGTACAGGGCTCTTGTGTGTTGGGAGTTTTTTGATTACTGCTTCAATTTCATCTGCTGTTATTGGTCTGTTCATGCTTTCTGCTTCTTCTTCATTCAGTTTTGGGAGATTATGTTTTTTTCTAGAAATTTGTCCATTTCGCCTAGGTTTTCAAATTTCTTGGCATACAGTGTTTCATAGTAATTTCTTACAATCCTTTGTATTTCTGTGGTGTCAGTTGTAATCTCTCCTCTTTCATTTCTGATTGTGTTTATTTGGGTCCTCTCTCTTTTTTTTGATGAGCCTACTTAAAGGCTATCGATTTTACTTATCTTTTCAAAGAACCAACTCCTGGATTCATTGATCTTTAGAATTGTTCTTTTAGTCACTATGTCATTTAATTCTGCTCTAATCTTGGATATTTCCTTCCTTCTACTTTCTCTGGGTTGTCTTTGTTGTTCTTTCCTGAATTCTTGTAGGCGTGAGGTTAGGTTGTTTGTTTGAAATATTTCTATCTTTTTAAGCAGGCCTGTATCTCTCTGAACTACCCACTCAATAGTGCCTTCACTGTGTTCCATAAATTTTGGGTTGTTGTGAGTTCATTTTCATTTGCTTCCAGAAACTTTTTGATTTCTTCTCTAATTTCATTCTTGACCCATTCATTGTTTAATAGCATGCTATTCAATCTCCATGATTTTGAGTGTTTTGGGTTTTTCTCTTTGGAGTAGGTTTCTAATTTCTGTCCCTTGAGATCAGAGAACATGCTTGGTATGATTTCAATTTTCTTGAATTTGTTGAGACATGTTTTGTGTCCTATCATGTGTTCTATCTTTGAAAATGTTCCATTTGCATTTGAAAAGAATGTGTAATGAGCTTCTTTGGGATGAAGAGCTCTCTATATATATCAGTTAAGTTCCTTTGATCTAGGGCATTGTTCAATGCCAGAATATCTTTGTTGATATTTTGTTTGGAAGATCTGTCCATTTTTGACAGTGGGGTGTTAAAATCCCTTACTCTAATTGTGTTGCTGTCAATATCTTTCCTGAAGTCCTCTGAGATTTTCTTTATGTATTTGGTTGCTCTTCTTGGTGAATTCTTCCCTTGAGAATTATGAAGTGACCTTCTGGGTCACTCTTTATGGCTCTTCTTTTGAAGTCTATTTTGTCTGATAGGAGTATTGTTACCCCAACATTTTTTCCTGTCCATTTGCTTGGAAAATTTGTTAAAGGCCTTCACTCTGAGTCTGTGTAGGTCTTTTGTCCTGAGGTGGGTCTCTCGTAGGCAGCATATGTGTGGGTCATGCGTTTTTATCCATTCAGCTATTCTATGTCTTTTGATTGGAGCTTTTAATTTATTTACATTTAAGGTTATTATTGATAGGTACTTATTCATTGCCATTTTCAAACCTGTGTTCCTCTCTCTGTCTTTTCCTTCCTTTCCTTAATGCTGTCACTTTAGCATCTCTTGCAGAGCTGGTTTGGTGGAGGTGTATTTTTTTAGACTTCTTTTGTCTGGGAAGCTCCTTATTTGACCTCTATCTTGATTGAGAGCCTTCCTGGGTAAAAAGCCTTGGTTGCAGGCCTTTGGTTCTCATTACTTGGAATATTTCTTGCCATTCTCTTCTGGCTTGGAGTGTCTCCATTGAGAAGTCAGCTGCTAACCTAACAGGGCTCCCTTGTATATTACTTCCTGTTTCTTCCTTGCTGCCTTTAAGATTCTGTCTTTGTCTTGGAATTTTTCCATTTTAATTATGATGTGTCTTGAAGTGGGCTTCTTTGGATCCCTCTTGACTGGGACTCTCTGTGTTCCCTGGATTTTTGTGAGTTTTTCTTTCATCAAATTAGGGAAGTTTTCCATCATTACTTTTTCAAATAGATTTTCTATCCCTTGCTCTTCTTCTCCTTCTG
>PVKU01001962.1:0-34678 GCA_004027475.1 Anoura caudifer
GAGGATATACAGATGTCCTAGAGACATATGAAAAGACGTTCAACATATCAGTAGAGAGATGCAAATTAAAACCACAATGAGATACCACCTTGCACCAGTCAGAATGGCCATCATAAACAAATCAACAAACAATAAGTGTTGGAGAGGATTCAGAGAAAAGGGAACCCTAGTGCACTGTTGGTGGGAATGCAGACTGGTGTAGCCACTGTGGAAAACAGTGTGGAATTTCCTCAGAAAACTAAAAATGAAACTGCCTTTTGACCTGGCAATGCCACTGCTGGGATTATACCCTAAGAACCCTGAAACACCAATCCAAAAGAGTCTATACACCCCAATGTTCATCACAGCATATTTTACAATAGCCAAGTGCTGAAAGCAACCTAAGTTCCCATCAGTAAATGAATGGATCAAAAAACTATGGTACATTGACACGATGGAATACTATGCAGCAGAAAGAAAGAAGGAGCTCCTACCTTTTGTGACAGCATGGATGGAACTGGAGAGCATTATGCTAAGTGAAATAAGCCAGGCAGGGAAAGACAAATACCATATGATCTCACCTTTAAGTGGAATCTAATCAACAAAACAAACAAGCAAGCAAAATACAAGCAGAGACATTGAAATTAAGAACAAACTGACAGTAACCAGAGGGCAGGTGGGAGGTGATGATGGGGGGAAAAAGGGGAAGAGTTTTCAGAAACATCTATAATAAAGGACACATGTACAAAACCAAAGGGGCTTAGGATCTAGGGTGGGAAGTGGGAATGGCTCGGGTAGGGGGAAGTGGTAGTGGGAAAATGGAGACAACTGTACTCGAACAACAATTTTAAAAAGTTAAAAAGTTTAAAACAAAAACAAAAGAGCAGCTAAAAGCTGTATTTACCCCCATTTCTCTAGGGGAACTTTTGAGTGGCTCCAACTAGAAGAGATGAAAACAAAATATTAGCTTAGAAACTTTATGATCTATAAAAATGATAACTCACCAATCAAGATCTGGTTTCCTATTCTATTACAACATAGATGATACTGAATTTACATAAATAAAATCACATTTGATATATGCATACATACATAGAGACAGAGAAAAGAGACTTAGAAAAATATGAGAAAAATACTCATATTTTTTAAAATCCCTGTAAAATTACAATGAGACCTATACACCTGCACACCTATATTTCAGCAAATACAGTACTGCATCTAAGTCCCTGTTTTCCCATCCAGACAGTAAGCACCTTCAGGGCAAGTCCCTTTGCGGTCCCAGCCCAATGGAGTGTACACAGAGAAAGTAAACAACTGTCTGCTTTGTAACTTATCAAGTTATTCCCATGGTTAAACAGTCGAAGCTTAACTCACATTGGTAAAAAGGAAAAAAAGACCTTACCATTGACAGGTTGTCTTCAACTGTAACATGGCCCCATCTCCTATTGTAAGCACATGGAGAAGCAGAGCTGTTACACACAGGAGAGCTCTGTCCTTCCTCATTAGTTTGCTAGCACCAGCATTGGGGAGTGGATGGCAGGAAGGTAGCCTCTACTGCTGAGAAGCCAGACCTGGGCTCTGGGGCTGTGAAGGCTGAAGTGGGAGCTGAACAGGACTCTGTGAGCCAGGAGTAGCTCAAAGTCTACAATTTGGATGATGAAATCCAAGTGACATTTCAAGAAGAGACTATTCACAGTGGCAGTGTTCGTAAGGTAAAAAAAAAAGTCAGACAACTGAAATGCCCCATAAAAGGGAAATGGGTTCATGGTGTAGAGGCATCCTGAGGATGAATGGACAGCAATGAGATGAGGGAAACCACAGCCATACAACAGTGTGGATGAATTTTAGCAACATAATGGTGAGAGAAAAAGTTAATCTTGACTTTGGGTCAAGATAGCGGTGTAGGGAGATATGGCTCACCTCTTCCCACAACCACATCAAAATTACAACCAAAATATAGAACAACCATCACTCAGAATCATCAGAAATCAAGTTAAGTGGAAGTCTGACAACTATGGAATTAAAGAAACAACATCCATTGAGACTGGTAGGAGGGATGCAGACACAGAATGGGCTGGTCTCTCACCTGCACGTGATGGATAAAAATTTGGGAGGGATATCTCAGGAGTGAGGAGTCCCAACACCACACCAGACCTGCAAGCCCAGAGTTCCAGTACCAGGAAGACATGACCCCACAACTTCTGGCTGCAAAAACCAGCAGGGACTGAGTCAGTGGAAGAAACTGCTGGAGCACCAAACAGTTCCTCTTAAAGAACCCACACATGGACTCACCTACTCAGACACATTCCCTCTGAACTCTAGCACTGAGGTGGCAGCTTGAAGGGCACCAGTGACATACTGGGGGAGGCTAAAGAGTCTAGTATCAGGGTGAGTAGAGGTCATTGTCCCTTTTCTGAGCCCTCCCTCTGCAGAGCTGCGGAGCTGTCAGGCCGGTGCCATATTTGAGACCCTGTCAACCTGACTAACCCTGTTCAACCCACCTTGGAGATCCCCAGAGACCACCCCACCCAACTTAAAGGTCCACCCAAACTGCTATTCCAAATGAATGGCTGGTCTTGGCTTATACTGCACAATTTCCTAAATTCTCTCAAATAAGCAACAGCTGGCTTCAGTGAGGCCCAGACCCAGTACTAGCAGTGGCCAGATTAGTTTCACAGCTCCGCCTCGCCTAGGAAACTCCAAACCCAGCACAAATAGCAGCCATTTCAAATTGCTTTCTAGCTCAGGAAGGGTGGCCCAGGCAAAACACAGGGGGGTCTGACCTTGGCCTGCACCACCCAGGAAATCCCAGGGCCAGCACTCCCACTGGACAGCTACAGACCATGTTGGAGCACCACCCCCCTGTCCCTGAACAGCTGATCCTCCACAGAGGTAAAAGGTTGGTGGTAAGTGGTCACAACCAATCCTTGCAGCTGACTGTCCTGGATAAATCCCTCCCATTGATCTGCCAGTGGAAACCAAGGATCAACTACAAGAGGAGGGTGTAGTCAGCCCACACAAAGGGCACACCTCAAATACCCAGCTTGGGTGATAGGGGAGGCTGTGTCACTGGACCCTATAGGACCTACTACATTAGGCCACACTACCAACACATGGAGTCAAAGCAGTTCTACCTAATACATAGAAACAAACACAGGGAGGCTGCCAAAATGAGGAGACAAAAAAACATGGTCCAAATGAAAGAGCCGATCAAAATCCCAGAAAAAGTGCTAAAGGAAATGGAGATAAGCAATCTATCAAATGCAGAGTTCAAAACTCTGATTATAAGTATGCTCAAGGAACTGAGTGAAGACCTCAACAGCATAAAAAAGATGCAGTCAGAAATGAAGCATTCACAAATTGAAGTACACAACAACTTACAGGGAAACAACAGTAAAGTGGTTGAAGCTCAGAATCAAATCAATGATTTGGAACATAAGAAAGCCAAAAACAACCAATCAGAACAACAAAGAGAAAAAAGAAAAAATGAGGGTAGTATAAGCAGCCTCTGGGACAAGTTCCAGAGGTCCAACATTCACATCATAGGGGTGCCAGAAGGAACAGAGAAAGAGCAAGAAATTGGAAATCTATTTGAAACAATAGTGAAAGAAAACTTCTGTAATTTGGTGAAGGAAATAGACATGCAAGTTCAGGGAGCACAGAGAGTCTCAGTCAAGTTGTACCCAAAGAGGACCACACCAAGACATATCATAATTAAAATGCCAAAGGTTAAACATAAAGGGAGAATCTCAAAAGCAGCAAGAGAAAAGCAGAGTTACCTACAAAGGAGTTCCCATAAGACTGTCAACTGATTTCTCAAAAGAAATTTTGCAAACAAGAAGGGCCTGGCAAGAAGTATTCAAAGTGAAGAAAGGCAAGTACCTACAACCAAGATTACTCCACCTAGCAAAGCTTTCATTTAGAATGGAAGAGCAGATAAAGTGCTTCCCAGACAAGGTAAAGCTAAAGGAATTCATCATTCATCAAGCCATTATTACATGATAAAGGTACTTATTTAAGAAAAAGATGGAAACTATGAACATTAAAATGATAACAATCTCACAACTATCAACAAGTGAATCTAAAAAATGAAAATAAAAATAAAAACAAACTAAGCAAACAACCAGAACAGGAACAGAGTCATAAGTTATGGGGACATTTGGAAGGTTATCAGCTGGGAGGGGGAAGGGAGAGAAAGGGAGAAATGATGCTAGGATCAAGAAGCATAATAGGTAGTAACAAAATGTACAGGGTGGTTAAGAATAGTATAGGAAAGGGAGAAGCCAAAGAACTTATATGTACGACCCATGGACATTAACTAAGGGGTGTGGTATTGCTGGAGGGAAGGGGGGTTCTGGGCAGAATGGTCAAAGGGAAAAAAATGGAGACAGCTGTAACAGCATAATCAATAAAATATACCTTTTAAAAAGTTAATCTCAAAAGATCACTTACAACATGATGCCCTGTCTATAAAGTTCACCAACAACTGAAATAAAAAACACTGTTTAGACCTTCATGGGTACATGGTTGTGGTGACATTATCCGAGCTCAGCAAGACCTCTGGTTCCTCATTCTTCCCAGGTACACGCCTTCCCGAAACTAGGGTAAGCCTGGGCAAAAAAAATGTCACTGAAGTGACATTTGTCACTATTGTGTCACTATTGAGTAGAAGAAACACCTAAGAACTAGTGCTGAGTTCCTTTTTGTTTAAAGATTTTATTTATTTATTTTTAGACAGAGGGGAAGGGAGGGAAAAAGAGAGAGTGAGAAATATTGGTGTGAGAGAGAGACATCCATCAGTTGCCTCTTGTAGGTACCCCAACTGGGGACCAAACCCACAACCCAGGTATGTGCCCTGACAAGAAATTGAATAGGCAACCTTTCGCTTTGCACGATGACATCTAACTAATGGAGCACACAGGTCAGGACTGGTGCTGAATTCTTATTCTCCTCCCCTGCTGAAGCAAACCCCAGGTCTTAGTGTTGATAGCAGCATGGTAGGACGACTGCTGCACCCTGTCCAGCTGTGTCTGCAGTGGGCACAGGCCACCAGCCTGCACTGGTCCTGTAGCAGGAGTGAGAAATAAACCTGTTGGGGTGAGCCACTGAGAATAGTGGTTATTTGTTACTGTGGCATCTAACTAGTTTATCCTGGCTAATACGGTAATAAAATTTTATTTTAAAAGGCAAGGGAATTATAAGCACAAAATTCAGTAATTACCTCTGTGGGGAAGTTAGGGGATATCATAAGAGAGGAATAAGCACAAGATAAGTGAAAATATTGTTAAGACTCTAGATCTCAGGTTGAGTTCTGAGTTCTGACATATTCACCATGTCATTGTAAACATATTAATTAATTAAAATGGGCCTACAGGGGCCAAAAATGAGAGTGTGTTATTAAGTAGGGCCTGTGATTTACTCACTTCTGCATACCTGAAGGACGTTTAAAAAGGAAAAAAAAAAAGGAAAGGGAGTGCTGTTCCAGTGAACTGGAAACCTAGCCACTCTACCTGCCCAAGGGATGCTGCTTTCTCACCTTGTAGGCAAGGGACACACACAAAAGTGCGTAAGGAAGGGCAGGAGATGAGCTCAAAAGCATGAGGTTTTTTTCTTCCCTAATCCCCTGAGATTCTATTCTAGACAGCCTCTCCTCTAGCCACACCCACCCCCCAAAACCGTCGCTAGAGCCAGCTGGTTGGGAAGGTGGAACACTGAAGCACAGCGCCTTTGTTCTTGGCAGCTTGTGAATCTTGCTCCCAAAGCCTCCTTACAATAAATTTCATGAAGTGGTTTCATCCCAGCCACCTCGTCCTCTCTGCCCCCACTAGGGGCAGTGTAGGCCCAGACTAGGCTCAGTAACCTCACAAGCCCCCGGGCCAATCCCAAACCCCTTTAATGACGTCATTATTTACGAGGAGGAATTCTGCTTTTTCCGTACCCAGGACATCATGAGGCTTACATACTTTTTCTCCCTCAACCTTGATGCTAAAAATCATCACATTCGATGAGAAGCTTTTGGGGAGTTTTAAGGAGGGGGGATGTGGTGGGATTTATAATTTGAAAGTTGCTCTGGTTACCAGTGAGAGACAAGGGTAGAGACAGGGGGACCACTGAGGCATTTGGACTTGGGTTGGGGTGAGGGGCAGAGGAGTTGGAGGCCCCTGGACAAAACCAAGAGCCACTGAGAAGGTGGAATGCAGAGCCTGGCAGGGAGTCAAAGGGGTAAAGCCTGCCTACCACCCCATCTCAGGCACCGAAGCTCATAGCTAAGGCTCCTACCACCTGTGCCAACACTGCTCGGGGAGCTCAAGGTCACGAGTAGAGGAGAGGAATATCAGGGGAAATGGCTGCAAGCGGCCTCTGGAGGAGCCTGGGTCCAGAGGTGGGGGCGAGCAGGGAAGCAGCCACTTAACTTTAGACTTTTAAAACTATTTGCATATATCAGTTTGACCCCCAAAAATTCAACAACTTTTGAGCCATATTAGAATCAGAATGCCTCAGTCATGTCTTCTTATACAGGTGAGCTTCAGAGAGTCGATAACCCTAAAAATTGTGCGCTGAGATGGATATGTGAGTGCAGGTTTCTTCTGAAAATGGTCTAAAAGTTTATTGGATTTTCAAAAGAGCCTGTGACCTGGTAATAATTAACATTTATATAACATTATACTTCAGGCTGCATACTCATTTAATCCTTATTTGGTTATATCATATACAGTCATTTAATCCTCACAACCACCCCATGAGAGACATTCTGTTGTCATTCCTGTTTTACAGATGTAGGGACTGAAGCACGGGGAGGTTGAGCAAGTGGCTGAAACTTGCTCAGTTAGTGAGATTTGAGCCCCCAGAATGTCAACCACTAACATAGACCTGGTCTGGTCCAATACTGAATTTGCCCAAAAAGGTGAGGCCCCCTGCCAGGAACCAAACGGTTCACTGTTCTCAGGTCTTGCAGACAATGCTAGTCAGTGAGACAGTAGCCTCTGTGCTCCCAGCCCTTCTCATGCCCCTCACCTCAAAAGTAATAGGAAGTCTGCACCCTCACTGTCATCCCTGCCCGTGGCAGAGAAGGCATGTTTGTGCCAGGACATCCTAGGAGCAATCGTAGGGGAAGAAAGCCTTCCCACTCACCAGCACCCCAGCTTCCTCAACAGCCAGGCCTTATTATCTCCCTGGCCAGGCTAGAGACCATCACTAGGGAATGGTGGCAAAGACAGAACCCTGAAGATGATTCAGAGAAGGAGGCTGCCAGCAGAATAGAGCTGCCTCAGAAAGCAGTGAGGGCACTGTCCCAAATGTAAGCAGAGGCTGGATCCCCAGCCATCTGAGAGGGACCTGGACCAATGCTCATGCCCAGATCTCAGATTCTCCCCCTCTAGGACTCTGTGTGGGGCCTGGTGACACTTACAAGACATCACAATAGGGTATGCAAAGAACCCTAGCCAACTCTAGACCTTGATTTCATGGAGGCCCAGAGAGGGACAAAGGCTTGCTCAAGATGCCACAGCATCTCAAGCTGCACTAGGGGAAGGGAAGCCCCAGAGTCTGGATGAGTAGAGGGTAGAGGGCTAGAGGGATGAGCTTGAAGGAGAGGCTGGCGCCTTAAGCAGAAGGATCAGAGGGGCTTCCTGGAGGAGAGGAGACATAGAATCCACAAGGGAGGGAGGGTTTGAATATGCTGAGAAGGGGATGGGCCAAGAGCAAGGACATATTCAGGCAAAGCAGGAGATGCAGTAAGTGGCTAAGGGTCCCATAATGGAAGGGACTTGGTGGAGACTGTGGGCTGGAGTACAGAGAGCTCTAATGTCTGGCTGAGCAGGAGAGGTACCTACGGAGCTCCCTCAGCCCACCCAGGACTTCTAGAAGCCCATTCTGGTGTTTTGTCTCAGCCTGGCAGGGGCAATTCCTCACTTATCTTAACAGTGTGGGAGTGGGGAGAGGCAGGCCTGAGACTCCCCCTACCTACTCTCAGATTGGAGCCCTCAAGTCAGAGTTCTGACTCCCCCACAGTCTTCCCAGGACAGGGCCATGTTCCTCACCAGCCCCATCCCACCTCTGGGCCCCAGTAGGCCACACCCAAACAGGAGGGGCTTGCCCCCCCTCCCCCAGCCAGACTTTCCCAGTATACAGAGCAAGAGCAGAGCAAAATTTTGGACAATTCTGACAATCCAATATGGAGTCACTGTCAGCCATGACAGTTGTGTCAAGTGCTATGTCAAGATTGGGGTAATGGGTATAATGGGAACACCTTTAGGAAGAACCCAGAATGCCCAAAACCATAAATCTGGACACTTGGGTAAGGACTCCATCTACACACTGATATGAGCGGGGCCTCCACCCCTGATGGGTTTAAGGAACTTAGAGCTCTGACACCCAATGCTCAAGCTTGGCTGTACCCACAGGTCATGCTGGGAGCCCTGCTGGACTTCCACTCCACCAGACATGTGCCACCATTGTAGCTGCCTGGCTTGAGACCAACGCCCACCTCTCTAACCTGCAGATGTTGCCAGTGACTGGGACTTCTCACCAGACACTCACTCTGCTTGCTCTGCTCACTTCTTTTGCAGAAGTGCCACATCTCTGTGTGTAACATTTGTGTGACTCTATTGGCTTATTGAGGAGGTCTCCCCTAATAAACCTGGCATTGTAGCAAGATACAAATATGCGTGAGTGACTCCTTCCAGGGATACTCCCCTGCTCACAACTGGAGTGACCCCATATTAAACTGTGAAAAGTGTCCAAAAGTCCACTCTGCTCCTGCTTTATAAACCTAGGTTCCAGCATCAGCCCAGAATCAGGCTATTTTTAGCAGGCTCCCCACAGCAGCACACTGGCTCAGAGCGGCCCCATACTGTTCTCAGCTTTGAGCTCTTGCAGGGAGTGATTCTCACACCCAGTATGCTCCGATTACTAGGGTGACCTGAGCAGCTGCCTCAGGTCTCCTGGTCTGTTGAGATCACTGGTGGGTGACATGAGAGGAGGCAGTGGGCAGGCTTCCCTGCTACCTTTCTGCAGCCCTACCGCCTCAGGAGAGCCTGGGGGTAGGGGGTGGGTGGACAAGTAGGCTTCCTTGACTTCATTTGCATAATGTACCTGGTGCTTCATGGGTTGTGAGTAACATTCAAGAAGTTCCATGTACCTCAGCCTTTAGCAGAAGTTAATGCCCTGGAGAGTGGCGGGTCAGGTATAGGTCACCTAAGTGAAGAGAAACTCCATGGTGAAGAGCCACACACTCCCCTTGACAGAGGTCAGAAACACAGCTGTTTTCAGGGGGTTCAGCAGCACCAGGAGTACAATGATCTTCTTTGCATGTAAGTGTTTCATGCTGTACTTCGGTTCCACAGAGGCATATGTATACACTGCAATGATAGAGCTTTTAGTTTTATAAGAATTCAAAATCTGTTGTGGGGAATCTCCCAGGTTTTAAATGTTGGCAACCAGGTCAAATTTGAAAAGCATTTGCGTGGTTTCAAAACACATCCAGGAACCATGCTTGGGGCCCAGCTTCCCAATGCCTGCCCTGCCACATACCAAGATGTGCCCCTATGGGAGAGCACTTTAGGGGCATGGGATCCAATCTTAGGACCCCAGATCCCAGAGGACAGGGCACTGCACTTTAGGGTATAATCAGCATTTTCCAAAGAGTGGTCCAGGGAAACTGGCTGCTAGAGCTATTCATAGCTGTCCTTATTCATGGGCAAACACTCTGGGAATCTCTGGGTTAAATAAAGCAAAACAAACTTCTTTACTACTCGACTTGTCCCAGCCTCTAACATGTAACAAAGTATCTTGTGAATTTCCAGGAGGTAGAGCATATGCAGTGCTCCTTGAGAGAGTTCCACATGATACCTATTCTCAAGGCATACCCATTAACTCTGGAGAGACACCACTACTGTTCCACTTTATGTGGTTCTGGGAAGTACAGCTCACCACACTAACCTACCCATTCCACAGCTCAACATCCCAGAGGAGCTGGAGCACAAGACTGGAGATGGGGGAGGAGGGAAGGAGAGGCTGGGACTGGCAGGCGATGGTCAGAAGCATGGCTTTGTTCAGAGGGCAATGGGAGCTACTGAAGAGTTTTAGGCCAGGAGGGACATGAAGGCAAAGAGCTCACTGCATGGAGAGCAGACTGCAGGAGGGGAGCTTGTGCAGACTGTCCAGCAGGTGGAAAGAACAGTCAAGAGTAGGCAGCTGGAAAGCTGCAGGAGTGCAGGGGAGTGAGGCAATAAGGATAAGACCAGGCAATGGCTTACATAGGAAGAGCCCACATGGAGGCTCTGGGCCCCTGGTGAATGGAGGAGGTACAGCCCAGGCTGGGGATCAATCCCCTCCATGTTCCCTGCCCCACTACCCATCTTGTCAGGGAGCCAAGCTCAGGCAAACTTTAGCCACCTGGGGTTTCCATGGTAACTGTGGAGCTACGTAGTGGAGCACCTGAGCAAGCAGGAAATGAAGAAGCTGGTTGAGGTGTGCCTGCTGGCCTGATCAGGGCACTGTGGGCTCCAGGGGTTCAGAACCTGGCCTTTCCTTCCCCCAAGCACCTGGCCATGGCAAAGGGGTGGCCAGGACAGAGTATCCAGGCTCTGCCCCCAGGATCCTTCTCTCAGAGACAGATTATGAGGGTGATACAAAAAACCCCAACTCCACTCTGGGTCCAGGCCTGTATCTGTCATCTGTCAGCAGCTTTTGTCACTACCTCTGAAAGGAAAGGCAGGGGCAATTCCTATGACTGTCTCTCCTGCAGCCTCCATAGCCACAAGGCTAATTTTAGCCCTGATATCAGGCTGCAGTCAGAGGGGTTGGGTTGGAGAGGGCTATGTATCTGCCCAGCTCTAAATGCAGGTGGGGAACCCAACAGGAGGGTCAGAGGGCTGGCTGCCCCTACCCCCAGGCAAACAGAGCAGCTCAGCCAAACAGGCCCTCCTGACACTGCCACCTCCACTGCCCACTTCCCTCTGGGCCTTTCTGCTCTCACCCAGACCCCACCTACCCCATTCAGCATCCATCCTCCTAGGGACCCCACTTCCTGCCAAACAAGAACAAAACCCTTAGCCACACACTTGCCCTTCAGGAGCCAGCCCTGCCTCCACCTCTTTTGACTGACTCCCGCTGCTCTGTTCTCTCTCACCAACCAAGTTAGGCCAGTGAGTAGTTTGCCCCATTGCTCCTGCTGCTCCATCTACATCTACAGAGGGGATTTTTCCAGCAACCTAGCTAAAGTCTTTACTTTGTGGCTCAGATCAAATATCACCCCTTCCATGAGGTAGTATTCCTACCCCTCAATCAGAGCTGAATTCTCCCTCCTCTGTGCATCCCAAGCTTCTGATATCCTAGTATTTCCCATGTATGGACACACTGTCATCCACATGAGACTCTAATTCTCTGAGAGCAGGGCCTCAGTCTTGTTCATCTCTGTTTTCCCCCTAAGCCTAACTTGGTGCTTGGTATATAGTAGGCATTGCTGGGGTCCTGGTGGAAGGGATAGGGAGAGTGCTGTGTCTCAGCCACTAGTGACCCCCTGCCCCAATTCCCACCTTGTTTTAAGGAAGCCAACCCTGAGGGATGAGAGTTCCAATCAAGATGGCAGAGTAGGTAAACACCATGCTCGCTTCCTCCCAGAACCACACTAAAATTACCACTAAATTATACAGCAATAAACCTAGATAATCATCTGAAGACTAGCTGTATGGAATTTCTATAACTAAGGACATAAAGAAGAAGCCACATCAAGACTGGTTGGAGGGGGAACTTCCAGCCAAGATGGAGGCGTAGGTGGACACACTGTGCCTCCTCTCACAACCAAGATTAAGGACAACAAAAATATAGAACAAAAAAAACAATAAGAACAGATAGAAAATTGAATTGTGCAGAAGTCTGACAATAATTCACCCAGACTGGTAAGAGGGGTGGAGTCAGCAGCCAGCAGAGAGGGGTTGCGGCAGGAAAAAGCAGTGGCTAGTGGTCCTGGACACACAGGCGGCAGTTGGCACACCCCAGGCACACAGGTGGCGGTTACCGAGTGTGGGGAGTCAACAAGCAGACCAGGTGAGGTGCACAGGCAGCTGACCACGATCACACATTCATGTGCAGATAAACCAGGCAAAAATGGGCAGCAAGACAGACTGTGCAATGTAGGGCCCCAGCGCTGGGAAATAGAGCCTAAAAGCACCTATTGAAAACACTTGTGGGGGTTGAGGTGCCCGGAGAGAATCCCAGCCTCACCGGAGAGTTCGTTAGAGAGGGTTCTAGAACATGTACAAGCCCACCCACATGGAAATCAGCACCAGAAGGGCCCAATTTGCTTGGGGAAAGCGGCGGAAGGGACTGGAATCCAAGAGAGAGCGGAGCAAGCGCCATTGTTCCCTCTCGGACCCCGCCCCCACATCCAGCATCACAACCCAGTATGAGTGGGTTGCCCTGCCCTGGTGAACTCCTAAGGCTCCGCCCCTCATGTATAACAGTCACAACCATACCCCCCCCAAAAAAATGGCTCAAATGGGAGAACAGATTAAAGCACCAGAGCTAATTCATCTAAGCAACCAAGAGATAGCCAACCTATCAGATGCACAGCTCAAAGCACTGGTGATTAGGAAGCTCACAGAATTGGTTGATTTTGGTCACAAATTAGATGAACCAATGAAGGCTACAATAAGTGAAATGAAGAAAAATGCACAGGGAACCAATAGTGATGGGAAGAAAACTGGGACTCAAATCAACGGAGTGGACCAGAAGGAAGAAAGAAACATCCAATCAGAAAAGAATGAAGAAACAAGAATTAAAAAAAAATGAATACAGGCTTAGGAACCTCCAGGACATCTTTAAACGTCCCAACATCTGAATTATAGGTGTACCAGAAGGGGAAGAGGAAGAGCAACAAGTAGAAAACTTATTTGAACAAATAATAAAAGAGAACTTCCCCAATCTGGCAAAGGAAATAGACTTCCAGGAAGTCCAGGAAGCTCAGAGAATCCCAAAGAAGGTGGACCCAAGGAGGAACACACCAAGGCACATCATAAGTACATTAGCCAAGATTAAAGATAAGAAGAGAATCTTAAAAGCAGCAAGGCAAAATGACAGAGTTACCTGCAAAGGAGTTCCCATGAGACTGTGAGCTGATTTCTCAAAAGAGACCTTACAGGCAAGAAGGGGCTGGAAAGAAGTATTCCAAGTCGTGAAAGTCAAGGACCCACATCCAAGATTGCTCTATCCAGCAAAGCTGTCATTTAGAATGGAAGGGCAGATAAAGTACTCCTCAAGTAAGGTCAAGTTAAAGGAGTTCATCATCACCAAGCCCTTATTATATGAAATGTTAAAGGAACTTATCTAAGAAAAAGAAGATAAAAAAAATAGGACAGTAAAAAGACAGCAAACTCACAATTATTAACAACCACACCTAAAACTAAAGCAAACTAAGCAAACAACTAGACCAGGAGCAGGAACACAGAAATGGAGATCACATGGAGGGTTAGCAACAGGGGAGTGGGAGGAGGGGAGAGGGAGAAAAGATACATAGAATAAGTAGCATTGATGGTGGGTAGAAAATAGACAGGGGGAGGGCAAGAATAGTGTGGGAAAAGTAGAAGCTAAAGAACTTATGAAACATGGACATGAACTAAAGGGGGGAATGTGGGTGGGGGTGTGAAGGATGGAGGGGAATGATGGGGGAGAAATGGGACAACTGTAATAGCATAATCAATAAAATATAATTAAAAATATTTATTTACTTACTAATTTATTTATTTATAGAGAGAGGGGAAGGGAGGAAGAAAGAGAAGGAGAGAAACATCAGTGTGTGGTTGCATCTCATGCACCCCCAACTGGGGACCTGGCCTGCAACCCAGGCATGTGCCCTGACTGGGAATCAAACCTGTGAGCCTTTAGTTCACAGGTCGGCACTCAATTCACTGAGCCACACCAGCCAAGACCCTCAGAGTTCCTGTTTTTGTCCACTCCTGTCACCCTGACTTTGTCTTAGGGATGAGATCAGAGCAGGGCTCTGGGGAGCTGTTCTGGTGTCCAGGAGGGTCTCTTTGGGTAGTGGAGCAGTTGTGTCTCCCCCAACCCTGGCCTCTGAGCCAATGAACCCACGAAGAAGTGGGACTGAGGGTGGGAAGTTCTGGAGGCAGATTTCTACTCAGTGAAAGACAGTGAGTCTTCCATCCCCAGAGCTGTGAAGAGGAAGGTCTGCAAGAAGATTTCTGCACCAGTCCAACTACTTGTCTTGAAAGATCCATTAGGTTGCTGTTGGGATTTGAGCTGAGTGATGGGGTCCCTGGGCCTTCCCTGAGCTAAAAGGGTTAATGCCCTGGGCCCTGAGGGTCTTCCAACCTGCTCCCACCCCTCTTCATTTTCACCCCTCCAGCTGCCCCTCCTTCCCTCTCCCTTGTCCCTCTCTCCCTCCTTTATTCCATTTCTCCCTCTGTCGGGAATGATAAAAATTCATTAAATGCGTCCTCAGCTCCTGTGTCCTGACTTCCCCCAGGAATTAGCCTTGAGCCATGTGAGATTCCAGGAACATACCACTGTGCACGCTGTTGCATGGACCTGTGAGTGTAAGTATTCTTGCATACAAAGGGCACACTGTGTGCTTCTGCCTGTTTCTGCAGGTTCACCAATGTAGACACAGCTGTGCACAATCCCACATGCACCTCTGGGTCTGCAGACACATCAGGTTGTGTGTATGAATGCACACAGGAGTCTTTTGGTATGGGTTCTGGTCTCCATTCTGCCTGGGCACTTGTGTGTGTGCACTGTATGTCTTCACATCTAAGTCCACCTCTATGTGTACACAGCTCCATATTGAATCTGTGCTTGTATGGCCTCTGGGTAATACATATTGCCATGCTAGCCTGTTTGGGTGTAGAAACATTTCTGCATTCTATATGTGTGTATGTGTCTACATGTGCATACACCTAGATGTGTACATCTTACCATGTGTGAGTATATGTGTGCCACATGTGTGCATGGACATGGGTACACACACCTCCTTCCTGGCTCCCCAGCAACAGCCATTGTTCTTCTGGGGTGAGGATGGTGGCAGCAGTGGCAGTGCGGATGGCAAGAGCTTGAAAGCAGGACAGTGGCAGTGGTACAAGGAAGATGCTCACTAATGAGGCCACTTCTCTTGCTAGGCTGGAAGCTGGTGCCACCATTATAGCCTCAGTAAGCAGCTCCCCAAAGAAGGACTGCTGCCTGAGCCCCACTCTCCCCCTCCCTGGGGGCCCTTTTCTCCACCTCTTCCCTGTCTTGAGGTGCTGCAGGAGCCATGGGCACCAAGAGGGGCAGCCACAGCACAAGGTTGTGCCTGGTTCCACCAGGAGACTTAGGTTCCTGCCTGCCTGCACATCATTCTGCTGCCAGGAAGTCACTGTACTCTGCGCACTCTCCAAAAGGCCTCTGGGGACCCAATGTGCTCCTAGAAGAAAGAAGGCCTCCACATACAGCGAGCATGCTTCTGTAAAATGAACCCTAGGCTGGGAGTCAGGTGGGCTGGCTGATAATCCCAGCACTGTGTGACCTTGGGCAAGTTTCTATACCTCTCGGGGCCTTGGTACCCTTGTCTGTAAAATGAAGAGGACTAAAGCCACTTTCTCAAAACATGGTGTGTGCATCATTGGTGAGAGACGAGACTATTGCAGATAATATGCAGATAGCATTTGCTATTTTAACTATGCATTTCTTTTCTTAATTTCCCTTTCTAATAGTTCATTATTGTCATATGAAAATGCAACTGAGTCTTTCCATACATCTATTCTCATGTGTTTGTTTAGCTAGCACATCAGACACCTGATTTCACAAATATTACTAGTTTAAAGAAAAATGTTAAGTAAATAAGAAAGGCTGGCATCTGAGCATGGCAAAAGACATGGTGGAAGCTGACATATGACTGCAGCCTTGTGTCCACAGGTCTCTGTGGCTTTCCCTCTCTGAGAGAAAGTGGGTTCAGGGCCCCAGATGCCCAGGAATGAAAATATGCAGACCAGACCATAGTTCCCACCTCATCCTCATCATCACCAAGATGGACTGTCACATGGAGTACCAGGAAAAGTTGGGGCAAGTGGATGGTCCCTCTTGGCCACAGGCCCCATAAGATCTCAGAGGACACAGAAAGTGTCTGTACATGTGATCCCTGGGGTGATTCAGGCCAGATCAGGCAGGGGCACAGGAATAGCTGAGATTGAAGGCTTGAGGTAGCCAGGTCTGGGCAGAGATGGCTCAGCCTGGATTAAGGTGTCCTAGGGTCCTCAGCAGCTGCACCTCCTGTGGAGCCTATGAAGGGGGCTGTCTGAGCCCCTAGGTCCCATGAACAGGCTACTCCCCCTGTTTTGCTCAAAGGAGAAGAACCTGTCCACAGCCTGAATGTCTTTGTCTTCCAAGAGGCTGGACATGAATCACAGGAACTTACAACCCAGCCCAAAGTGAGAGTTATGCGTCTTTCTCAAGCCTGGCTGGCAGAGACTGGTGGCCTGTATGTCCCCCATTGCCACTGATTGATGAGGCTGCTTCCTTCAAGAAAACCCCCTTCCATGGCAGACAGCAAAGGAAAAGGCTCCCAGGCCCAAGGGCCAGCTCATCACTCTTCATACCTGTCTCAATCTGAACAGCTCTTCCACCCTCAGAGTCCACACTTTCCCATGATCACCCCAGCTCTCCACAGTCCCAAGCAGGAGGTGTACCCAAGAGGCCTGGCTCCCTGGCCAGAGCTCAGCCCTCCCAGACCTGCTGCTTGCTCACTCCTTCCCATTGCCCTTCAGAATGATCCATCCCAGGGCCCAGCCAAAGCTGGACACACCAAATCCCAGAGCCAGGGATTTCCAGCCAAGATGGAAGCATAGGTAGACACACTGTGCCTCCTCGCACAACCAAAAGGACAACAACAAATTTAAAAACAAAAAAAACAGAACTAACAGAAAATTGAGCTCTATGGAAGTCTGACAACCAAGAAGTTAAAGAAAAAAAACTCATCCAGACTGGTAGGAAGGGTGGAGACAGACAGCTGGCACAGAGAGGACTTGCAGCAAGGAAGTGGCTGGCGACCAGGCGAGGTGGTGGCTGGTGGAGAGGGAGGTCCCACATTCGCATGCAGATAAACCAGGATAAACAACTAGGGAGCGAGATAGACTACACAACCCGGGGATCCAGTACAGGGAAGTAAAGCCTCAAAACCTCTGACTGAAAAAACCTGTGGGGGTTGAGGCAGCAGTGGGAGAAACTTCCAGCCTCACAGGAGAGTTTGTTGGAGAGACCCACAGGGTCTTAGAATGTACACAAACCCAACCACTTGAGAATCAGCACCAGAAGGGCCCAATTTGCTTATGAGGAGCTGGGGAGGTGACTGAAAACTGGCAGAGAGCTGAGCAAGCAGAACTGTTCCCTCTTGGACCCCTCCCCCACGTACAGCATCAGAATGCAGCCACCTGGGTTGCCCCGCCCTGATGAACACCTAAGGCTCCGCCCCTCACTATATAACAGGTGCACCAAGACAAAAAGAAATGGCCCAAATGAAAGAACAGTTCAAAGCTCCAGAAAAACTACAACTAAGTGACAAAGAGAGAGCAAACCTGTCATAAGCACAGTTCAAAACACTGGTTATCAAGATGCTCCAGGAACTCACTGGGTACTTAACAACATAAAAAAAAAGTCCTAGGCAGCAATAAAGGTTGCATTGTGTGAAATAAAGAAAAATCTACAGGGAACCAACAGTGACAGGAAGGAAACCAGGACTCAAATCAACAGTTTGGAGCAGAAGGAAGAAGGAAACATTCAACCAGAACAGAATAAAGAAACAAGAATTCAAAAAATGAGAAGAGGCTTAGGAACCTCCAGGACATCTTTAAACGTTCCAACATCCGAATCATAGGAGTGCCAGAAAGAGAAGAGGAAGGGCAAGAAATTGAAAACTTATTTGAAAAAATAATGAAAGAGAACTTCCCCAATCTGGAAAAGGAAATAGACTATCAGGAAGTCCAGGAAGCTCAGAGAGTCCCAAAGAAGTTGCACCTAAGGAGGAACACGCCAAGGCACATCGTAAGTACATTACCCAAGATTGAAGATAAGGAGAGAATCTTAAAAGCAGCAAGAGAAAAGGAGACAGTTACCTACAAAGGGTTCCCACAAGACTATCAGCTGATTTCTCAAAAGAAACCTCACAGGAAAGAAGGGGCTGGAAAGAAATATTCCAAGTCATGAAAGGCAAGGACCTACATCCAAGATTACTCTATTCAGCAAAGCTATCATTTAGAATGGGAGGGCAGATAAAGTGCTTCTCAGATAAGGTCAAGTTAAAGGAGTTCATCATCACCAAGTCCTTATTATATGAAATGTTAAAGGGATTTATCTAAGAAAAAGAAGAGGATCAAAAATATGAACAGTAAAATGACAACAAACTTGCAGCTATTAACAACCGAACCTTAAAAAAAAAACTAAGCAAACAACTAGAACAGGAACAGAATCACAGAAATGGAGATCACATGGAGGGTTATCAGCGGGAGAGTGGGAGGTGGACAGAGAGGGGGGCAAAGGTACGGAGAATAAGAAGCATAAATCGTAGGTAGAAAATAGACAGGGGGAGTTAAGAATAGTATAGGAAATAGAGAAGCCAAAGAACTTACATGTACGACCCATGGACATGAACTAAAGGGGGGGAATGAGGGTGGGAGGGGGCGTGCAGGGCAGAGGGGAATAAAAGGGGGGAAATGGGACAACTGTAATAGCATAATCGATAAAATATATTTTTTTTAAAATCCCAGAGCCAGAATGGATCTCTGAAGTAATCCAGAATATTCACAGATATTCCACAGATGAGGAACCAGAAGTCCAGAGAGAGGCCTTGCCCAAAGTCACACAGCAGCACAGTGGTGTGGCTGAGATGTGAGCTCCAAAACATCTGGGCTAGTCACTTCAGTGTCTGGTCGTAGCCAATAGTCATATGGCCATGGGAATAATTTTCATCTCCAAGTACGGGCCCCTCTCCAGAGAATAGATGGACCTGGGTTTGAAATCTCTGGACCACCACTCTGTGTCTAAAAGTTACAACCTCTCTGCCTATTTCCTCACTCAAAAATTGAGGCTCAAAAATTACCCTAACCTCCTGTGGCTGTCATGAGGCTCAAGTGATATAATGCAGGTAAAGTCACAGGACAGAGTTGGGCCCCTGGCAGATGCTCCCTGCATAATGAAAATGGCCCTTCATCATCATCCTTACGTCTCAAGGGGCCCCACTGCCTGATTTGCTTATCGGTGGGGGATAGAGCAGGGCATATGCAGCAGGAGGAACAAGGAGAGATGTGTGTAGGGCTTCAGGGCAAGAGTAAGGCCACTTCCTGCTGGAGGAAACATTGAAAGACTCACTGGAAAAGGTGGCTTCAAGCAAAGGATTCAGAGCTCCATCTCTCTTGTCCTGAGGCCCCTTAGGGCCTTCCTGAAGACTGCAGGCCTCAAGGGAGGCACCTGCCCTGAAAGCTAATCCAAGTCCAAGCTTCTAGCCTGGGTATCCTGGGGGTAAGTTCTTCACCTCTCTGGGAATCTGCAAAACAGGGCCAGAGAGGACCAGACCACCCTCCCTTAGAGATATCTTCCAGCTCTGACCCTTTTGCAATTCCATCCATACCCATTCCCTGCAGTATCAGAATCTTGCCACTGGGAGGCAGCAGGGAACTGAGCTGGAGTCTCCCTCCTTCCAGCTGCTGAGGCTGGGGCGACAGCTGAACAATCCCTCCTGATGCACCGAGTGTTCTTTGTTCCCCCACATGCTCAGTTGGCTGTCCAAGGACCCAGAGCTGGGTGAACATACACATCCAGACATTTGATCCTTCCCACAGCCCTGCAGAGCAGCCAGTATTCTCTCCACTTTTCAAATGGGGAAACTGAGGCCCAAAGAAGGGAGGACTTGTTCAAGGTCACACACCAGACATGGCAGAGCCAAGTCTCTACCCTCTTTCCCATCCCCAGCCCCGTGGCAGAGGCTGTGTGAAGGGAGGATTAGAGTCAGATTTGAGCTGGAACCCTGGTGCCCCACCCCTGGCTGTGTAGCACTGAGCAGGTCACCCACCCCTCTGACCGTCAGCTTATATAAGTGGCATATGACAAGTGCTGAACACACGAAGCCACCGCTGTTTTTTCCAGCAGATTTTACAGTCCACGAGAACTGACACTTGTCTATCTTACTCACATTGGCATCCCCAGAGCCTGAAGGCCATCTCCCTCCTGAGCCCTGCCTAGGACTCAGTGTAAGGGTCGCCCTCCTCAAGCTCTTTCCACCACCCCAGATCAACTCTTTCATTTGCCTCCTCCACCTGGCAGCCCTGCCTGGTGCCCACACCCACCCGGGCCCTGAGACAGGGCTCCTGCTCACCCCGGCCCAACTTCCTCCCATCTCTCAGTTGCCTGGTCTCTGTCCCTGCCACTTTCTCAGTGCCTCTCTCCTTCTGAGCCCCCACTCTACACAACACACTATGTTTACAACAACAACAGTTTTTTATTTCTCTTTTGTCTCCCTTCCTCCCCTGAAGGGAAACATGCTTCCACACTCCTAGGAAAAAATGAAGCTCCAGAAAGGAGCAAAGGACAGTGAGCATGTGGGTGCCCCCAGCCACACCACCCACAGGCCACCCCACTTACAGTCATCCTCTTGTCAAGGCCTCCAAGAAGGATTCTGTTATTTGCAGAGTAATTAAATGTTGATCTTTATTCTAGAGGATAAATAGGGCAGAGGGACACAGGAGCAAGAGGGAGAATGAAGGAAAGGAGAAAAGTAAGCCACTTGGAAAGAGAAAAACCAGATGGAAGACTGTGGACAGAGAGAGAAGAGAGAAGAGAAGCCAGAACAGGACGCTGCCTGCAGGGGGCTTGGAGATGCAGCTGCTGACCCCAACCAGGAATCTAAGGACACCTGCCCTCCAACCAGCTCTTCTGACCCCAACCCCACCAAGGACGAGGACCTGGAGGGCCAGGTGGCAGGAGCTCCTACTCTAGTCAACCCATCCTTGGGCAGCCCCTCAGGTGGGTGTCTTTGAGTGCTGGGTCTGGCTTATCTTGGTAGGCAGGGCCATGTGCACCCCATCTAGAGGTAGGACCCTAGTCTGGAGGGCTGGGAGCCAGCCAGCAGCAACTCCAACCCCAGGGCTGGGAATCATACCCCAGCTCCTTCCTGAGCACAAAAACCCTCCTGGCAAAGGAAGAGTAGGAATCATTCTCTTGGTCTATCTACATTCTTCTCCAGGGCACTGGGCAGTATGAGTGAGCTTGGGTGGACACAGGCGTATGCATGAAATAAGGGGGTGTTTGGAGGGGAAAGGGGCATGCATGTGTGGTAGTAACAGGAGTGTGTAGTGTATACTGTGGTGTCTAAGTGTGTGTTGTGTCTGTCTTTCCCTGTGAGTTTAGTACAAGGCCAGTGTTTGAGAGTGTCTGGTATTGCAGGGTTGGGTCTCTGCCTATGAATGTGCGTAAACACACAAGCAAGCCTGTGCAGTGAGGAGTGCCGGTCTTGTCTCTGTATATATGGGTAAGGGGCATGAGTTTGCGTACAACCCCTACCTATGTGCCTGTCTGTGGTACATTAGTGTTTCCCTGAAAGCAGGTCCCCAGCTTTGCTCCTAGCCAAGTGCCACCTTCCCCCCAGCTCCTGTGAGCCAGAGTGACAACTGGCCTTCAGTGTCTCTCCAGCAATGATAACGTGACAGAGACCAGCCCCTGAGCCAGTGGCAATAGTTTTACCACCCAGCTGTGGCAGGGGTGACCCATGGAGTGAATCCTCTGGAAAGAAAGGAGAGAGCTCTTGTGGGCACCCTGCTGTACCTTGAGTCTCATCCACTGAACCCTGGCCCTGCTCTCAGTGAGCCCCAACCCTCCTCACACTGAGCCCCAACCCTGCTCAGACTCTGAACCCTGACCCTGCTCACATGCTGAGCCTTGACCCTGCTCATACATAGATCCCCAATCCTGCTCACAGGTTGAGTCACAAGACTGCTCACACTGAGCCCCAACCCTGCTCAGACTCTGAACCCTGACCCTGCTCACATGCTGAGCCTTGACCCTGCTCATACATAGATCCCCAATCCTGCTCACAGGTTGAGTCACAAGACTGCTCACACTGAGCCCCAACCTGGCTCACATCCTGAATGAGGACCTTTACTTAGAGATGGGCATTAATATGTCATATGGCCAAAGTTATTTTTCTAGCTCTGCACCTCGGTTTCCTCATTTTTCCACTGGTGGTCCTTTGGAGGGGTTGAGCATTAAATCAGAAAACCCTTATTCGATGGTGGTGCCCTGTAGCTCCTCTGACCTAGCAACACAGAAGAGTATCAGCTGCTGCCACCAGCCAGCCCCAACTCCTACCCAACACTTTCAGACCAAGCATCACTAATTTTTGCAACCTTTATAATAAATGGCATTGTCAGCAAAATGACATCTTTCTAATCTGCTGTAAGACAGATGGATCCCTAAGCTTACTCACTCCCTATCACACATGCCCAGCCCAGTCTTGTTGAAGAGTGTGGAACACAGGACAGACACCATACCCCAGACAGGGGCTCCTGCCATGCATCCCAGTATCCCTATCCCTACCCCTCATTCAGAGCAGGACCCAAAGGAAGCAGTCATGAACATTTGCAAAGGAATAAATCAATAAAAATATTTAATACCTTCTGTGTGCTAAATACAGCAGGTACCAGCTCTGCTACTCAAAACCATGGTCAGCTAATCAATTTGGTATAGAAAATATCATCTGTGGGGAGAACTGGGTGAGTACAGCCTGAGGGGACTCAGTCTTGAATGTCAATGACCAGTGAGCACAGGTGGGGTGAGTGTTTGACACCCATGGTGAAAGCAGGTGTGCAGGGCTTGTGTACTGTGACTTGCTGGACATCATGGGAACCTGGGCCAGGCTGAGGTGTGTGGTCCATTGGGTAGGCAAAGCGCTTGGCCATGCTGTAGATGGGGCTGCAGTTCTGGTAGACAGATGGCTCAGGTCGGGTATACATGGCTGGCCCAGGACCTCCTGCCACATTCTTCTTGTAGAACCAGTTCTGGTCTGCGGAGGCGAAACTATAGCAAGGAGCAGCTCGGCTGATGGAGTTATTGGGCCCCAGCAAGCATGGCAGATGGTAGCTGTTGGAGGCCGGATTGGGGTCCATCACTCTGTATGGGCACCGGTAGCTGAAAGTGTACTGTGGAGCCCTGCGTTCCCCAGGAGGGTGGGTCTTCTCCAAGCAGTAGTGGCAGGAGGCTGGGGTGGAGCTCAGGCCTGAAAGTGGGTGAAGGTGGGGAGCTGAGGCCTTGATCAACGTAACTTCACTAGAGCCTCCTTAGCTTTGGGCAGGGACACAACCAAGCCAGCACTGGGCTATGGGCAGGGAAGGGACTTAGGCCATCCTGACATCAGAATGTGACACTATTGTCATAATATAAAAACCACAAGTATCAGCAGAACATCAGCCTTGGGCTATCAGCATTCCAACATTATCCCTGTGACAGCACCAAGGAAACATCCTAAAATCACCACAGCCCATGAGCTCACTGGTATGGCAATATTGCTGCCCCAACATGAACCCCATTTCTCTCGTAACAATCATCCTGTGACATATATGCATAATGTTGGCTTCAAGACAGTAAGTGCTGTGACACAGACATGGTGACATCGGCGTCTTGATGTGACATTGCAGGGAGATGCCAGCATCCACAGATACACCTAGAGAGGGAAGTCATGGCCCTTCATCCCTGCTCAGGTCCTAAGTGTATAGACCTCCATCTTTCCACCTCCCGAGCCCCATCCCCTCTCCCATCTTACACAGGTTAGAGATGTGCTCTTCCATGGGTACTTGCGGGCAGCTGGACATTCCAAACCGAGTTATTTTAGAATCCAAGAAATAACAAGGTCCAGGGCTGCATGTGTCTGTGATCCCTGCAGGGCAGCCAAGGAGCTCAGTCAGCAACAGAGGCTTCCCCAGAGTGAGCCTGGACTGGGCCAAGGCGAGACCCTCCTCCCCAAGAAAAGAGCTAAGCGTTCCCTTTTGATAACTTGAGATCTTGGGTGTTTAGGGAACTTTGATTTCCTCAACTGTGAAATGGGACTTTCAACATTCTCAAGAGCTTGCTCAGAAGGACAGATGAACTAACAGATGCACCGCAGCTTGGTTCGCAGGTCAGGGATCAGTGTCAAGGGCCATAAGAGGCACAGTGGCTATTGTTAGGGTTAGAAAGGGTCCCAGCCTCAGCCAGGGTTTCCCCTGCTGAGGTGAGTCCCTCCTAGGTCCCAAGGAGGGACCTAGCAAGCACCCTAGACCTCAGACCCCATGTACATACCCCTGCCCAGCCTTCCCTTTTACTGACTTTGGACAGCAGTGTCGGCTCTTCTGTGGCACTCTGTTCCCACCCTTCCAGGAGGTTCTAAGCCACCCAGGAAGGCTTGGGGGCTGCCATCCCTACACTCTTTCCCCATTCACTTAGCTGCTGTGGCAAGTACATCAATAGTAGCCAGAACTGAAGGGCCCCAGCCAATGATCAGACAGAAAAAGACCTGATCTGCCAGCTGGACAGTGACAGCATTCCTTTCAAGCCCCCTCAGGTGGTTGAGTTGGGAGACACCCACATAGTCACCTCTGTAGTGGGGTGGGCCACTGGGCATCTCTGCTGACTTCCTTCTGGACCCAGCAGATCACCTTGTCGTCCAGCTCAGGGCAGGCCTGGGTTCCCAGGGGCCTATGGCTACAGATAATGGTCCTTTCCTCTCACTGCCACCCCCAAACATACAACAATAACCCTCTACCAAGGGGGTGACAGGCTTGGGGGCACTCACGCTTCTCCACATGCCGCATGTGCAGACTACAGGCTGGTTCCCGGAACATGGAGCTGTCATGGCCCAGGTGGCCTATGCAGGATGGCCGCAGGTATTTGGCAGGCCCTGGACCTGTGAGGACAGACCACCAGATCAGAAGCAGGAAGCTCCCAATACAGTGCAACATTTGGGTCTTTGTTTCCTTGATGTCACATTGCCACAAATCCCACCACCAAGCTGCTTCCTTGAGTGACAGGCAGTGCTCCCAGACAAAATGTAGTTTCTCTTGGGCAAGCAATGAATAATAAAAAAGGAAGTAGTTACAATTAACTGAGAACTTATTCTGTGCCAAGTACTACACTAAGTATTTTATATGGATTATTTCAGCTAAGGCTCCCAACAACTCTGTAAGATAGAGACTACCATTTTTCCCATTTTACACATGAGAAAACTGGAGCTTAGAAATATCAATATGTCCAAAGTCACACAAGCTGATAATGTGAAAATTCTCAATCAGTCAATAGAGCCCCAACATTTAATCCCATACTAAACCACCTCCCACATAGAGCAATAATCAGTCATTAACAATGTAGTAAAAATTAGTATTTTTTTAGATTTTATCTATTTATTTTTAGCAGGAAAGGAAGGAAGAAATAGGGAGAGAAACAGCGGTGCCAAAGAGAAACATTGATTGGTTGCCTCCCATGTGCCCTGATCAGCAATCAAACTGGCAACTTCTTGTTCTGCAGGATGACACCCAACCAACTAAGCCCTACCAGCCAGAGCTAAAAATTAGTATTGCTGCTTTCATTTGAGAATAAGATTCAAGGGAAGTAAGAAAAACTAGAGCTAGGCTAAAGGCTCCAGTAAATCCCTAGCCTTTTTCCAAAGCTGTGTTCACTTCATGCCTCATGCTGCCCTTCTTTCCTACCCACCTCCCCCCGAAAATTCCCAGCTACTAATCCCTGCTGGCAAAGGTTCAGCTTGGAGGCACAGATCTTCTGTGGGCTTCAAGGAGAGATTGTAGGAGGCAGGGCTGGAAGGCTGGAACACCTTCAGCAGCCCTGAAGAGAGAGGAAGGGGCCCAAGCTCAGGAAGAGGGGTGTGCTCTCACCTTTGATCATTGTCATGATCATAGGGCTCTGCTTTACCTCCTGCCATGAGGGCACCTTCACTTTCTTCTCTGGGTGCTGCCCATTGAACACAGAGTTCTTGGACCCCTTGGGCAGTTTCATGGCTAGGGCCAAGGAAGGGGCAATAGCAGCTACTGAGATATCTAAGCAGCAGGTAAGGAACTGGACTTGAGTGGGTCCTGTTCCAGGTCCCCCTGCCCAAACCCCTGTGTCCACAGTCTCCCCCACTTCAGAGGTGGTTTGGGGACTGAGAAGGAAGATAATACTCTAGCCTGAGCAGCTGAGACCATCTAGGGTGCAGTTACCACAGCGCCCAGCAGGCAGGAGCTGGAGATGACATCACTACAGAACTTAGACTGTGAAGCCCAGTGTTTATTTCTGTCCGTTGCCATGGTGACTAAGCTGTGATGTAGGGATTCAATGCTGGCAGATCAGTTGCGGAACCTTGAGAACTTGGCCCCACTGCCCCTTACCCCCAACCTGGCTACATAGCCTAAAGGGTCCCCAGGACCCTGGGTCATTGAAAGAAGAGGGAGAGGTGGAGTGACAGGGCCAGCTCTTTACTCCTAGTAGGTATCCTAAGACTGGGGAAAGGTATAGAAAGAATGGGTCAGTCATGGGTCAAGTGTTCCTGCAGCTCTCACAGCCCCCCTAGGGTGGCCCTTTACCCCCTACCCCTCTCACCTATCTCCCCAGTTTCCCACCTATGACCTCCCTTGTACCAAAGTCCATTTTTCCTTGGGAAAGGAGCAAGCCAATTATTTCACGCTAAGGTATAACTGTCTGATAGCTTCCTAGACTCTAATCCCAAGGTCAGTGTCTGTAGAAATCCATGTCTAGCTCAAGGAATACTTGCCTGCTGCTGGTACTTCAGGCAGAAAATGAGAAACAAATAAAGGAAGATGAGGGGTGCTGAGGCCTTAAGAAACCCCTTCCTGTGCCTGTGGTCAGGAGCAACCTAGGGTAGTAGGGTGTGAGAGGAAACACTGAGTGAGAGGGAAGACACCCAGCTGCCGTATGGTTGATGTATGAGCCCCAGGGTCGAAGAAATGCTGGAGACTTCTTCATCCCTAAAAGCCCAAGAGTTTGGGGGGCCCAGGGGCCTGCTTGCACCACCAGTTCATAGCTCAGATGTGATTTGGTGGAAACCAGGAGAGAGGGGTTTCCATCTTGGGAATAAATGACAGCTTGCTATAGAGAAGGTATCTGTCACAGTCCCAGTACATAGATAAGAAAACTGAGAGCCAAAAAAGAGAAGGACTTGCCTAAAGTCTCCCCTCACATCAGTAGCAGAGACAGAACCAGGATGAAACCCCATGACTCTCTTTGGATCATAGCCTCTTGTCTAATGGAGACCAAAATATGCTGTGCCTTCATTCCCACCAGCAGGCACAGTAAGGAGGAGACCAGTCATGCATGCTCAGAATAGCAGGTAGGGGTCCACCCAACAGCAGCAGACCTGCCCACACCCCTCACATCACTCGCCTGGAGAGGCAAGGTTTGGCAAGGTGGGGATTGGCTCAGCCTCCACTGGCCTGGGGCCACAGGCAGTGCCACCTCCACACCCCCATCCTCGTCAGATTTTCCTGGAGGAAGCTGTGGGCCCACTGAGCCAGAGCCCTGATGGTCCCCTCATGCCAATAAGGGCCAGATGTGGGGCTGGGACCCCCACCATCTTGGTCTGGGGGCAGTTTTCTGGTATTTCAGACCCAGGGAGCCTCCCCGACACTTCCCTCTGCCTGCACTACTTCTATCTATCCTCCTTAGTGCACAGTTCTCTCAGAAAAACTGAGCCACTCTACACCCCTGCTTCTGCTCCAAATGCTCCCCTCCCTCCAGCATTCACAGACACCTAGCTCACCCCAAAGACAGCTATACATCCTTTCCAAAGCTTGTGTCTGTCTCCCATTGCCCTGTCCCTCCAAGTCCAAGGTAAAGAGGGCCCCTTGTCTCCTCAGTACACACCAGGCACTGTCTCCTCCCTGTCAAAAGCACTGCTCCTGCAAGGGTTCCAGCATCCCGAGTGCCCCTCCTCATCTCCTCAGAACTGCCATCTGTCCTGGCTCGGACACCTGGTGATTGTGCCACTCAACTGCCCATCTCCACTCTGGTGGGCTTGTTGTCTCCCTCTCCAGAGATCATTTCAAGCATGGCTCATTCCCTCTTCATGCCTGGCCCTTCCTCCAGCCCCTGCCCCACCTCCTCCTCAGCTGAGAAAAGAGAGGCCCCTCCCTGCCACACCACCAGTGCCACTGGCTTCCACCATCACCTGCTCCTACTTGCCTCTGGGGCTGGGAAGGACCCCCCAGCCCACTAAGACTTCGCCCATCTCCTTTGCCTCCAAAAGAACATTTTGCTCTCCATAGTCCCTTTCTTTGCTTTCACCCCTCATCTGGCCCCTTACTAGCTCACTCTACATACCCTACGTTCTTCCATCTATCACAGACCAACTCCCTGGCCCCAGGCCCCACACACCTCTTTGTCATAGCCTAGATCCCTCTCCTCCAGTCCACAGACAAACTTCCCCAAAGTGGCATTTTCCTGTTGTTGTTCTCGCCTCCCTTTTGCACTCAACTCTTCACACGCCCATCACTCCACTTCAACTGTGACCTGAGTGTGGAAGCTGCAACCAATAGACACTTTCACCCATGCCCAGCCAGCCTCTCAGCAGCCCAGAACCAAACTGACTGACCTCCCTCCTCCTTGCAGTACCTCCTCCTAGTTCCAAGATGTTCTGGTCTTCCTCCCATGTCCCCACTGCATCTTCACAAGCTTTCTTCCTGGCTCTTCTTCTTCAATCTGACCTTTCAATGTTGGCACATGCTTATTAATTGCAAAGGGAAAAACAGCAACTTTACTGGGAGAATCCTGACAGGCACCACCTCCACCAAGTGACCTAAGTTAATATCATCCGCAATGGGACAGAGAGGTGCTGTGTACTTCCAGAGAGGGTGCACTGAGAAGGGCTCAGCATCTCCTCTGGGCTGTTCCCACTGAAGATGCATAATCTGAATCCAATTATGAAGGAGCCAGATTAAACTCAAATCAAGATTCACTTCACAAAATAACATTTCCATGGGGTAGGGAGCAACTGGGGGGATGGAGGGACTGAGCAAAAAGAAAAAGGAAAGAACTTATGGGCAACAGTGTGGTGATTGCCAAGAGGAAGGGGTGGGGAAAGGTGGAGGAGGGTATAAGGGGATTAATGGTGATGTAGAGAGACTTGACTTGGGGTGATGAATACATTATACAGTGTGCAGATGATGTGTTGTGGAATTGTGCACCTGAAACCTATATAACTTTGTTAACCAGTGTCACCCCAATAAATTCAATAAAAAGGAAACTATATATAAACAGAAAAAACAACATTGCTGAAATGTCATGAAAGACAAAGAAACACCAAAGCATGTTTCCAGATTAATAGTAACCCCAAAGATAGGACAACTAAATGCCACATAGGAGTCAGAAATTTCCTTTGCTATCAAGGATGTTATTGGGGAAATTGGCAGAACTGGAAAAAAGTCTATGGCTAGTTAAAAGCATTGTACCAATGTTAATTTCCTGATTTTAATCACTGCACTCTGATTATGAAAAAGAAGTTTCTTTGTTCTTAGAGAATACATACTGAAATATTTAAGCATAAAGGAACATTACATCTGCAACTTACTCTCAAATAGTTCAGGAAAACACATGTATGTACATAGAAAAGAATTTAAACCATGGTGAAATACTAACATTTGGGAAATCTAGGTGAAGAACACGTGAGAAATATTTATAGTGGTCTTGCTAGTTTTCTGGAAGTTTGAAATTATGTTCAAGAAAGATAAGAGAAAAAATGTTGATGTGTCACAGTGTGGTCCTGGGCCTTCCTCTCATCTACCACCCTCCTTTTGACTAGGTAGTCTCTTCTTCTCTTGTTGCTTTGGTCCCATTATCTGCACCCCAATAATTCCTGGATATATGCCTCTGACCAAGACCTTTTTAGGAGTTTTAGACCCTCATATCTGACAACCTGCACAGTGTCACTTGAGTTTCTCACAAACATCTCAAAATCAACATGTCAAAGCTTTTGTCATGAGATGCCTCTGAGCCTGTTTATCTCAATGAATGATGTCACCATCCATCCAAGTGCCCAAGCTATATCCTAGGCATCTCACTTGTCCTTAATCACTAACAATCATCCAACAATCACTAAATTTCATTGGGGAGCCTGTGAACTCCCAAAGGCAGTTTCTGTCATTTACTCTTATGTCCCTAGCCCCCAGCATATGGTAAGTGCTTGAGAAAGACTGTTGAATGAATGAATTAATTAATTAATGAGTAGATCCATTGCTTGATCAAAGAAACATCCATCACTCCTGCTCGAGGGAGCAGAGTCTTACTTTCTGAGTCCCAGACACATTTTAATTCTGGCTCACTGAACCACCATTTACAGTTGTGCAGGTTTGTACTAGTTATCTATTGCTGTATAACAAACTGTCCTCAAAACCTAAGCTGTTTCTGTGGGTCAGGAGTTCAGGAGTGGCTTAGCTGGGTGGTTCTGGCTCCAGGTCTCTCAAAAGTGGCAGTCAAGATGTCACAAGTAGGGGATGCAGTCATCTGAAAGTTTGGGTCGGGCAGATCCATTTTCAAGATGGCACTCACATGAATGGTGACTTGATGCTGCCTGTTGGTAAGAGAACTCAGTCCTGTCCACATGGGTCCTCCACAGGCTGCTTAACTCTCCTTGAGTCACTGTGCCTGGCTTCCTCTGGAGCAATCACTCAGAAGAGAGCAAGACAGAAGCTTCCATGTCTTTGATGGTCTCCCTTTGGAAGTCATAGTCCATCATTTCTGCAATGTCCTATTGACTGTGCAGGTCAGCCCTATTCAATGTGGAAGGTGGCTACACAAGAGCATGAATGCCAGAAGGTAAGGGCCATCTTGGAGGCTAGCTACCACAGGTTTTTACTGCACAAGGACACCTAGCCCCCCGGGGCAGAAATCCAAGCTCTGTGTTCTTGTGTAGCGCGGCATACCCACCACTCCCCACACAGGCTGAACACAGCCCTGCCTGCTGGTTCCAGCTGGCCTTTGGTTGTCAGTCTTGCCTCTCCTTAAAGGGATTCACAGGAGTCATGCAGAGAGCAGGACCCTGGTATTAACACTTCCCATCAACATAACCATCAGGCACTGCTCTTCACAGTTTGTGAAGTCCTAGCACCTCTGTTGGAGGGTATCATCCAAGCACCATGGTGGTTCTACAATTTACAGGTGAGAGGAATGGTGAGAAGAGGTGCAGTGACTCACCAGAGACCACACAGAGAGGCTTGGCAGAACCAGACTTCTGGCTTCTAACCCTACATTCTTTCCACTGCCATGCCCTGCCACCAGCTCATACTCATGTCCCCTAACACCCATTGAAGCCTCATTCACAATCTTGAGCAGGTATTTCTCATCCTTATGGGAAGACCTCCCCAGCCCTGGACCCTGAGCAAGTATATACACAGATTTTCCAGTCAAACGGGGACTGACCATTCCCCCTCCCACACACACCCTGCCCACCCCCCCCCCCAGGCTCTCTGCAGAAAGCCAGATCTCTGCTGGTAGCGCACAGCAGGGGTTAACAACATGAACCAATATTTAGAAATAGTGCAACCCCAGGGGAAGTCAGCTGCAGCCAGCTGGTCATAGCCACCGTAGCAGCAGCCTTTGTGGACATGGTATAGAAGATGAGTGTCTGCTCCTGGGAACAGAGGCTCTGAGAAGCTCCTCCCACGCCCAGTCTGTCCCCCCAGTAGGGCTTAGGCATGGCTCAGACCCTCTCCCTGGCCAAGGCAAAGTCCTGCCACTGGCCTTCAGTCCACAGCCAGCTCCCGAGGTCAGCAAACAAAATTTTTCAACTCCTAAATTTTGTAATTGTTGGGAGTAGCTGCCCCACCCCTTCTGCTCCTGGCCCCTGCACTAGGAGTAGCTCCATCAACACCTTCAGCCTAGAGTAGGAGCAAGATCACTCCTAGCAGAAGCCCCTGGTCAGAGGCCCAGGCCCATGAGACTCCGGGGCCACAGAATCAGGGCCAGAAGCCTGTGTCCCCTTGCATTATAGTGGCCTGAGCTCTGTGTCCATGGCAGAAGGCCAATTCCCTGAAGGACCTGGGCGGTGGGAGCACACCCCGGCTCAGATACCATCCCATCTAGGGCACAAGCACCACCCTTTACCAGCAAACTGGCTTTGGCTACAGGCTCCTTGGGTGGGGCCCAGGGGGTCAGGGTGCAAAACATAGAGGCATTCAGAGTGTCAGGCCCTGGCCAAGGCTACTGCCAGAACTAGCACTCTTCGTCCCAAAGCATCGAGGGTAAGAGTGACCAGGAGGCCCTGGTCAGCTCTACTCAGGGCCAGAGCTTTAGGGTCTCAGGGGGCATGCTAAAGAGGCTAGGGAGGGAGCAACTGAGGAGCAGGCAGCAGGCGCTGCCCAGTCCAACAACTTGCTATGACACAGTGGGAGGTGGTCAGGGACCAGTTCAAAAGCAACGCAGGGTCCCAACTTTCTGCCAGTCTGCCTGGTATGACGCCTCTCCGCGCTGCTCTGGGGTTTAAATGCTGGACTGCAGGCTGAGCCAAGGCCAGGCCTGTGTGTGCCAGAGCTCCAGCATCACTCTTCCACTGCAGCCGCAGTCTTCTCATCAGTGAAAAGGGAACACTGTCTCCAAACACACCACCTCCCAAGGTTGTCAGAAGAACAGGTGAATGTTTTGTAAACTGGGAGGCCCAGCAGAGAAGTTAAGTTGCCATCATTTTTCTGGGCCTGTTTCTTTCCCTAGCAACCAGCAATGTAGGTGGGGCTTTGAGCTAATCCTGACTCCATTCAGAACTGCGGCTGGAGGCTCCAGAGTGGACTGCTGGTAGGCAAATCTGTGTGCTTGGTGATCAGCAGAAGGCAGAAGATGGAGAGGGGGGAGAATGGCAAGATGGGGTGGGTGGAAGACTCCACCTAAGCTTTTGATTCACAGATAAGCAAAGGCCTTCTCCCATCTTCTTTTGTCATTCCTAAAATTAAAGCTCTATTCCTCTAAACATAATCTTCCCAGCAATCCCTACCCCCATGCCCCAGGCCCACACTTGGGCAGTAATTAACCCCTAACAAGGACCAGGTGCCTTACTGACTTGGGGAGAAGGGGAAAAAAGGGACAAGTTGTGGATTCAGTGGTTTTATTGCCACTGAAATCAGCTGAGCACAGCCTTGCCCCAGGCCTTTTAGGGTGAATTAGACGGGACTTCTTAGGTTTGCCAAAATTCCCCCTGAACAGCAGCAACTGGCTTCTTAGTCAACCCCAGAACGCAGTTATTGAGTGCCTACTATAGGCAGCTGCCTCCAAAGGGGAATGTTCAGCCTTCAAAGGATTTTCCTTTAAGGGAGGTAAAGAGTGCAAAACCTTTGCAAATGGAAACACGGGAGGATGGTCAGCAGGACTACAGAAAAGGAGAAACAAGGAGGAGCATTTTTGAGCACTTGCTTTACACCAGGCCCTGGGCTAAGTCCTTGAAGTACATTAAGGCATTTAATCTTCACAAATCCAATTTTAGAAATGAAGAAACCGAGCCACAGAAAGGTAAAGCAACTTGCTCAAATTTGGGCAGCTAAGTATTTAGCTGGATACCATGGAATTGAGAATCCTTCCTGCCTTGTGGGCAAGTGTAGCACATCTCTCCTTTACAGACTGGGGAACTGAGGCCCTCCCTGCATAGCAGAGAAAGTCAAGATGGACAGCTGGAATTTGAAATCAGGGCTGGGTTCAAGACCAATGCCCACAACCACCTCACAGACCTCCACCGCCACACTGTGCCGTGGTGGGAGGAGTGCTGGGCTGGGGGTCAAAGACCTGGCTCCAGCTCTTAGCAGCTGGGGACACTTACTCAAGTCCCATAAGTTCTCTAAGCCTTGGTTTCTTCATCTGAAAATGGGGCTCAATTTTGTTGCAAACTGTAAAGTTTGTACACATGGTGGGAATGTTACTGGTCAAGGGGAGGAGTTGGGGAGAGTGTACTTGGTGAGATTGAGGATGAGCTGAAGCAGACAGGTGTGACAGAGAGATTCTGATGGAAGAAGGGAGAGCACTCCAGGTTTTTATGCCCACCATTCACTAGACATAAAAACTGAGGCTAGGCAATGCAGAGAGCAGGCAGAGCCTTTAGTCCCTGGAAGCTCTGCAATAATATGGCATTTTCTCCTCCTATTTGGGACAAGGATGATGTTGTTGCCTGGGAAAGAGCCAAGAGGAGCAGGGGCCCAGCCTGAAGCTGTTAGGAAGGAGCTAAATCCAGGGCCAGATTTCCAGGAGGCAGCCCCAGAAATTTGAAACATCAAATTCATGAGCCAGGAGGCCTGGAGTCCTGGTACCAAATGGTCAGGGGCCTCATCTCCACCTGGGGGCCTTAAAAGAACCACTTCCAGCTCTGAGCCAGCTTCCTACTCCATGAAATGGGGGAAGGGTGGTTCTACCCAACTTGCAGGGTTATTTTGAGGCAAATGATACTATGGAATTGAGAATCCTTCCTGCTTTGTGGGTGAGTGTAGAACATCTCTCCTTTACAGACTGGGGAACTGAGGCCCTCCCTGCATGGCAGAGAAGGTCAAGGTTGAAACACCAGTGAGCACAGAGCCAGTGTAAAACCTCAGACTGGTGCCTCTCTGCACAAATAGAGTCCTGAGGAGACTTCAGAGACAAAGAGGCCCCAAAGCAGTCTGTGTGGTGCGGTTCTTTCTCCTAGGCCTGGTGTGAGGACCCCTCCACCACCACCACCAAC
>PVKU01001962.1:34778-257364 GCA_004027475.1 Anoura caudifer
GGGGGGGGGGGGAGTAGGCGGGGAGCCCCGGCCTGATGAAACCGGAGGAGCGCTGGCCTGGTCTGGTCATGCAGCCCGCAGCTCGCTCCGCCCTCCAGTTAAGTAGGCGGCAGGCACCAGGAGCCCAGCCCACACCAGAAGAGCCCCATCTCTCAACTGGAGACTTTGTTGCCCAGGTTCTGGATCCTGCTGGGCTCCTCTCAAGTCCTGCCACCAGCCTGCTGCAATGCATCCAGGCCCTCGGCAACCAACCGTGGCCCATGCCTTGGCCCTGGCTTTGACCTTGGCTATGTTGGCAGAACCAGCATCTGCAGGTAAGTGAGGGGCCTAAGACATCAACCCAGACTGTCAGGAGCTGTGGCAGATTCCTTAAAGAAAAGGGGCAAGAGGGCCCAGAAGGGGCCCCCAGACCAGGAGACAAGGAGGCTATGCTCCTGCCACCCCAGGCTGGGGTGTCTGAGAGTTCTGCCAGGCATAGACACTCTCCATCTCGGGGTTACATGGGCTCTGGTTTCCTGAGCTTGGCCCCAGAGTGGGATTGCCTAGGGCATGGCTCTGTCCAGGACTGTTCTCCATACCCAGTGGAGCCACCTCAATGCCACCTGGGTTCCCTGAGCCCAGAAGGCTTTCTGTGACCACATAGTGTCCAAAGAACACCCAGTGAGAAGTACCCCAGCTTCAGCCACCCAGGCCAGGAATGGGGAGTACTGCAAAGCAAGAAGTGGGGAGACAGCCACTCTGCCCCACCCTATGCTGGGTGGGGTGGGGCACAGACACCTCAGCCTCCACCTCCTCCAGCTGCCTCCCAGCTCTGCTCTTGCTCCTCCTACTCCTACTCCACTTCTAACCAGGTGAATTTTCTGTCTGGCTTCTTCATCACCACCTTCCTCCTGCCCTCCTCTTCCCCTTCCCGTCTTTCTCTCCTCTCTCCTCTCTCCTCTCTCCTCTCTCCTCTCTCCTCTCTCCTCTCTCCTCACTGAGAAGACCTAGTGGGTGACATACAAGACCACCCACTCTCCAGCCTCCTACATGCAGGAATGGTGCCCCTCCATATCCTACGCTCTGGCAGGGGTTTGTCCCCCAGACAGCCCACGGCAACCTCCCTGTCCCAGGCATTGGTGGCTGACCCCAGCAGAGACTGAATGATAGTTTGCCTTCTGAAGGGTGCTAGGATATGTCTCTTCTCGGTCACAATGCCAGAAATCCCACCATTGCAGTATTCTCCTTTAGTTAAGGCATAGTCTAGTTATTCTATAGGAACCATAGCCTCGTGTATGAATTAGTGCTTCAGCCTACAGATTTCGGGACCATTCCCAAGAGCAACTTTGAGCAGAGGAAGGGCTGAGTCTCCCTCCCAAGAGCCAGGACATGAGAAGGGAAATGAGTCAGGGGAAGACCCCCCACACGCTAGCATGAGTCAGAGCCGGATCCCCAAGCTTTCTGCTACCATTCCCAGAGATCCCATCCTCCAAAATCTCAGGACCTGGGTGATGGGCTGGGCCTTTAAGGAGGTGAGAAGAGGGCAACTGAGGTGATTGGGGAGGTCCATTCATGTAGTTCCCCAGCCTCTGGCCAAGGGAAAGATTCCAGTACCACTACTTCCTTGGGCTTCAACTGAAAGCCCCTATCAAAATGTCCTCGGCATTGACATCATGAAGGCACATGCTGGACAATGAGGAGTGCACAGAATGCACAGGCTGAACTTGGATTCATTCAGGAGGCAGAACAGCAAATTGAAAGTCAAACAGCAATTCCTATCATTTCCATCAAGGTCCAGAAAAAGAGTACAGAGAAGAGAAATACAGAAGCAAGCTGAGGCAAGACAGAGAGTGACCCTTGGGCTAAGACTTGGAGGGTGTGAAAAGGTCAGCACTCCAGGAAGGGTCTCAGGGAGCAGAGGCCCTGAGCATGAGCAGAGAGATGTTGAGCTGAAGGCCTGGCTGCAAGGCACATTTTGAACACAAGCCAGGAAAAACAATTACATTGGGCACAGAAACCTTAAATGGCAAAATGCTGCCCACTGCCTATGTCCTCTTGAGGAGCCACCAAAGGTTTTAGAGAGGAGGGCTGCATGTGCCAGTGGGACTTTATAATGTTGAACCAACTCCTACCTTTAGGAAGGACTTGAAAATGGATAGGGGGCTAGTGAGCTGGTATCCTCTGCCCCTCCCAAGCAGAGCTCCCCTCCAAAAACCCATCTCTGTCACCATGCCTGGACCTGCTCCCTGTCCTGGTCTCTGCAATAGGGGAAGCCTCTGTCTGAGGAGTGTGTCCCTCCCACCACCCATGGATGCCCCTGGCCCCAAAGGCCTTCAAGATCTAGGTACCAGATTGACACATATTAGGCATTCAGCTCATGAAGCCTGAGAGTCAAGCACCTTTGGAAACCATCTAGGCCAACCTTCCAATTGTACAGACATGGAGGCCACAGGGAGGAAGCAAAGTGCTGTAAGTCCCACAGAGGTGCCCAGCTGCTGGGGAAGAACTCCCAGTCTTGCTCTGAAGGAGTTCCTGCCTTGTGTGGGGACTAGGCTTGGGCCACTCTAACTAGGGGTGACAAGTGTAGTATCCAGCTCCTTCAGAGCACTGTGGGAGGCCCTCAGCAGAGTGACAAGCATTGAAGAGACTGGGTTTAAGCTGATGTGGAGAGGCAAATCTGGAGGTCAGAGTAAGAACAGGGCATGCAGGGCCAGTGGCTCCTGCGTCTCTTCCTTGGCCCAGCATAGCTGATTTGAAAGGTAGAAGGTGAGGGGTTAAAGTGGTACCTGGAAGGGAGGGTTCCTGTGTAACCTGGGTGGGGGTGGCGGGGCTCTGAACTAATGGGGGTGTCTTAAAGAACATGGGGGGATCAGATGCAAGGAATTGAACCAGGGCAGACTCTGAGGGTGTTTCAGGGTAGGGAGGGAACCAATGATGTTGGAGATAACCTCTGAGCCACACACATGCTGCCCTGAGTCTCTGGGGCAGGGCAGGGGCCAGGGCCCTTGGCCCAGCCCACCGAGACTCTGGAAAAGCTGTTCCAGAACCAAGTATAACTGAGCCCCCAATGTTTGCCCGCTGATCTGGGCAGGATAACAAGGGCCTATCAGCACAGCCACCTAGGGGGCCCAGGAGGGGCCGGGCCAGGTGGTCAAAGCCACTGGCCATGGCTAGGAGGGAGTAGGTTGTATAGGGAGCTCTCAGAGGAAGTGTATAGGCTTCGTCTGGGAACTGGGTGTGCTGCCCAGGAGGCGGCCAGCAGAGGAGGGTGAGTTGGAAGTAACCCCCATATACACACTGACTGGTGCATACAGATGTGGGCTCACACATGCATACAGAGAACCCAGCACACAGCCAACTGCACTCACAGACCTGGGTGGGTGGCTGCTGCCTCCTACCTGGGTGGTGCCTGGGTGAGGCAGGTGAGGACAAGATGGGGGGAGGGTGCTATGCTGAGCTGTGGCTCCTATTCGGTGCCCAGAGCAAATGAACAACAGGACCTTTAGGTCCAGGACTTGAGCCCACTCCCTCCATGGTCCTCTGCTCCTTCGATTCCTGCTCCTTCGATTCCCTATCCAGCTCCCCTTTGCTTCCAACATGCCTCCAGCCCCAACATCTGTCCAGTTCTGTAGAGCCAGAATTCTAGAGTTAGGATTCCTTCTTCAGGGGCAGGCATGGGCTGTATTTCAGAAGTACTGTGTTACCATTATTAATGCATGTGTAGGAGTAATTTTTGAATGAACTGAATTAGTATGAACAATTTTGTACTTGGATATTCTCTGGGGTAGGGGTCCTAGTTCTTCCTGCTTCTCAGGAGAGCCCATAACTGCAACCAGGAGAGAGGGTGCAGCTATGTTATAACAGGGCCCCTACCTCCAGAGATGGCCTGTGGGGAGTGCCGATCACACTGCCTCAGCCTCACAGCCCTGCATGCCAAGAAAATCCTGTTTTACAGTTGATGAAGTGAGGCTCAAGGCCCAGGAGGGGCTGGCCTCAGGTCACTGAGCACACAGGCCATGGCACCAACAACAGCTGGCTTTCTGAGTTACAGCCAGGTGGACGGCCACCCACCAGTAAACTCAGGCCCCCAAGCAGGGGAGAGAGATCTCCCCGAAACCCCTAGATCTCTGTTCCCATCTCCCCATTCCCCTTCAACACCTCCTCACCTCTCCAAATTTTCTCCACTTTCTGAAAGAATAAGTAAATGCTCTTCAAGAAAGCCCACTCCTCCTCCAACAGCTGAAATAGCAGAGGAAGCTACATTTGTCTCAGATGCAGGGTAGTGGCTCTGGGGATGTCACAGCAAGGTGACTTGGTGGCACATTTTAAACAGTGCCTATCCTCCCACTTAGCTCCTGCCCAAGCCCTGCCAGCTCCCAGCCTGTGAAGGAGCTGGTTATGCCAAGCCTCCCACCACTGCTCCTGCTAAATCGTCTCAGTGTGTGTCTCTCCCATGGTTTAACTGTCATGGTGGGTCAGCAAGACCACCTCCCAGACCTTACTGCAGAGACTCCCCACCCTAGGCCTGTGCCCCATGGTTCACAGGGAAACCAGGACCCAGAGAGGGGCAACTACTCTCTGAGTCACACAGAAAGTCCTTAGCAGAGTAGGGATTCGGCCTCTCTGCTCTTTGTCCTTATACCCTGGTTTGGGTGCAGCCTTGCCACAGGACCAGCAGCTGCCCAAGGACAGACCTCCCACCTGCTTTTCTCAGGAGTCTCCACTATCTTGCTGCACACACAGGACTGGGCCCACAAGGGGCATAAAGATCACTGAGCCAACCAGGGGTTTGCAGACTCTGCTCAAGGTACTCCAGGGCTCTACATCCGTATCTGGGGATATGGCATGCATGTTTCACTCTAATTCATGTATAGAAGCTCTGCGAGTATATGGTTATAGAAGATTGGGGTTTTGTTTTTGATAAAGTGTTCTATGGCAGGAAGGCAGGAAGGAAGGAAGGCCAATTGAAAACCAATAAATTGCTTTGAGTTAAAACATATAGCAGGGGAGATTCAGGTCAGATACAAAGAAGAACTTCCTGGCTTTCGGAGAATCTAAATAATGATACAACCAAGAACCCCCTAAAAGCTGTCCTTCCCCAGGTGAAGCATTGTCTGGGGGCCCAACGGCAGGGAGTAAAACACAGTCCCAGCTACCTTCCAGCCAGGCCTGGAAGCCCAGCTTATCCTGCCCCCAAATCCCATTCTTACCCTCCTAGAGCCAAAAGGAACATTCTTAAGCATCCAGGTAGGCAAGAGCCTCATGGTACCACCTGCCTGCAAAGGCACCATGCTGGGCTGGGACCCCCTCCTCTGCTTCATATATCAGCCTCTGCCTTCAAGGTGATCCTGGGTCCCACAGCTTGACTGATGAACTAGGTCATCAGATAATAACCATAAACCCTGGGACCCTTCCATCTTTGCCCAGCCTGTTCCCTGTAACTGGTTTTCATTTTTCCTCCCCACCCTTAGAGGTCCAGCTCCGGCACCACCACCTCTGAGAGCCTTTCTAACCATTGATTGCTGAGGCCCACAGCCTGGTCTGCCCTCACTCTGAGCCCCTGCCCTGCATCTCTACAAGGTTACAGACCTTTCTTCCCCTACCCACACATGGCCTTTGTCTCCTGGTCCATGACTTCTGTCAGTATGATGTTCAGCGTGCACGTACACACACAGTGTTGCTCAGCAACCTGGCTCAGTGCCTAGCCAGAAGAATATTCTCCTGCCCCTGAGACAGAAGTTCTGTGGAAAGCCCCCAACTCAGGACACATAGCCCCCAGCTCCACCACCAGAGCAGAGCCTCTGGCCTGAGCCAGCCTGCTCTCTGGGGACTTAGAGAAGGCTGGGAAGAAGAGACCCACTTCCATTCCCACTTAAAAGCAATGCCTCCCCCCAGCCCTGCCTGCCCCTGCCCCTACCCCCACATTTCAGGAGGGGAAACTATAAATATCAGTGGGCCCAGGATGCTGATTCCCATGACACCACCCCCTCTGTGTCCATTCCCTCCTGCACAGTGGCTGAGACCAGCCCAGCTCTCCTGCAGCTGAAGGCCAACCAGGCAGGCCATGGGCCCAGACACACACATGCACGCACACAACACTCTTCCCACTGTGGTCAGGGAAGGAACGAATCACCCTTTTTGGGCATCTCGGAGAAACTAGAAATAAGCTCCTCTTCCACCCTTAGTCCTGACTCAGGCCCCACTTCCCCCCACTGAGAGTACTCAGCTCTGGGAACCTCCACAAGGCTGGGGGAGGAAGGAGGCCAAGCACCTAATGGTAGAGAACAGTGTTAGAGAGCCTATGATTTAACTGCAGTCCTATGACTGGATGCATGACCTTGGGCAAGTGACTAGGCCCTTCTGAGTCTGTTTTCTTCTCTCTGAAATGGACAAATAATTCCCACCTCCTCTGTTTGTTAAGGATGAAAGCCCTTTGCCTGGAGTAAAGGCTTAGTAGGTAACTGCTCCTGAGACTGCTATTAGTCTATTTCCATCTCCTTCCAGAATGCGGGAAGCCCTCACAAGATGAGGGCTCCTGCTTAGGAACCTTTCACAAAGGTTCCGAGGTGGGGATTGGATGTGGTGGCCCTGTGAGAAGGTCTGTGCGAGACAAAGTGACATGGAGAAGAGAGGTAGGCTTCTAAGGGAGCTGTCAGCCAGCAACTGATAGCCTTCCCAGGACCCTTCAGAAAAGGGGATCAGGAGGGGAATATGCATCTGACAGTCCACTGGGCAGAGACCCACACACCCCTCCCACTGTGAGAAGAAGCAGGACAGCCCCTCCCAGCTCCGTCCCAAACCCTGACAGTCCCTGGATGGAGATCACTGAGCTGGAGCGCAACACAATCAATTTGAGTTGAACAAATGACCAAAGGACACTTGGACCTGACCCAAGAGAAGATGAGTGGGAACAAATAGGAGACCAGGCACCAGAACCTCCTACATAATGGGGAGCCTAACCATCTGTCTTGTCCCCATCTGCCCGCCCCTTGGGGCCGCTCTGGAGGTAGGTAGGCGCAGAAGGCCAGGGCCATGCAGTGGCTCAATTGCCAGAGTTCCCATGAGGCTGTTACTACCTCATTAAGCAGTAGTGGCTGCACAGTGGGAAGCAAAACGCAGACTGAAGGAGTGAGAGACCCTCTCTGCCCTGGGCTCTTTGGAGCCACTGGAGTGTTGGTGATGAGTCCCTGGATGTGTGAGATCAGAACTGGTAGAAGTAAGGGAAAGTGAGTCTCAGGATATGAGAAGCCCGGGCAGGTGCTAGAGGGACAGTCTGGGTAAGAATCTGGCCAGGGTCTAGGCCCCCGGATCAAGATTCCCGTGTGTGAGCATCCTCTGCCTTCAGCACTATACGGTTGGCTCTTCTCAACTGACCTTTGTGCAGAGCCCAGCTAGCTCCCCAGATGTGTACTCATACAATCCAGGTGCCAGCCACCTGCTGAGACTCTATTTCTGGGCATCTGGCACCCATGTACTTCCAGCCACCCATCTGGAGCCCAGCTGAGCCCCTCTATGGTCAGGTACAGTCGTCCCTCCTTCTCCATGGGGCACATGTTCCAAGATACCCAGTGGATATCTGAAACCACAGGTAGCATCAAACCCTATATATACTATATTCTTTCCTAAACAGGTACACCTAGTTTTATTGTGTTTCACAGATATTGTGCTTCACAAATATCACAGATATTTGTTTTACAAATTGAAATTTTGTGGAGACCCAGCATCAAACAAATCTATTAGTGTCATTTTTCATATTATGGATAGCATATTTTAGCAATGAAATATTTTTAATTAAGGCATATACACTGTTTTTCTAGACATAATGCTATTGCACACTTAGTAGACTACAATAGAGTGTAACATAACCTTTATATGCATTGGGAAACAAAAAAATTCCTATACCTCATTTTTTTTTGCAATATTCGCTTCATTGTGGTGGTATAGATTCTAACCCTTAATATCTTCAAAGTATGCTTATACATACACACATTTTCACTTAAAGAAAACACTTTATACCTTTTCCTTTTTCTAAAGATTTTATTTATTTATTTATTTATTTATTTATTTATTTATTTTAGAGAGAAGGGAAGGGAGGGAGAAAGAGAGGGAGAGAAACATCAGTCAGTTGCCTTTCGTAGGCACCCTAACTGGGGACCAAACCCACAACCCAGGCATGTGTCCTGACTGGGAATCTCCCAACCAACTGAGCCACAGCAGTCAGGCTGCACTGCTAATCTTGCACTTCCAGGCCATTAAGTAAAGTAAGGGTGACAAACACAACAGTTGATCTGATCATTGGGCCGGCTAAGTGACAAAGAGGTGGGGAGCATGTACAGCATGGAGAGGCTGGACAAAGGGATGACTCCTCATACTACTCAGAACGGTGCAGTTTAAAACTTATTAATTATTTCTGGAATTTCCATTTAATATTTTTGTATCACAGTTGACCACAGGTAACTGAAGCCACAGAAAGCAAAACCAAAAATAAGGAGGGACTTCTGTACTCAGATGGGAGCCTGTCCCTCTAACTGTTGACAGCCCTGGGGCAGGGGAGATGTAGGAATCTGAGCCAGCTGTGTAGCTATTATGTGAGATACCTGGACTGCTGTGTGGCCTTGGGCAGACTTCTGTCCCTCTCTGAGCCTGTGGGTAGAATCTTCATTCTCCAAGGCCAGCTCTAAAATTCTGAACTCAAGCTTCTTAGGAGCAGAACAGGGGACTCTGCTTCTGTCCAGAGAGAGCCAGAGGCTTGTTCTGGGCCACATAGCAATGTGGGCTGGACCTGGGAAGGGGCTGAGAGGCAGCCCAGCCTGCCAGAGCTCCCTGGCATTGAGAAACCACTTTCCTTTGTGGCACAGGGCCCTGGGGCTCTCCCAGATTGAGAGTAGTAGCTCCTCTCCATCCCCAGTTCCGATCTTCCACTCCCTGACCCCAGCCCCACCCTATCAAAAATAAACCCAGACCACCCCACCTTGTACCAGCTAGACCCACCCAACCCCTCCAGAGCCAGCTGAGTCATCACTTGGAGATGCTTCTTTTTTTAACTGTCTGAGTCACCAGTTGTGGCTTTGGCTCCCTGACACACGCCCCAGGCTACAGCCTGCAGTGGTCCAGCCGAGGAAAGGGTCAGAATAGAGGCTGGCAGCAGGTGTGAGCTCAGACTAGAGCCTACACCTGTCATCCCTCCAGGCGTAGGAACTCACCCTCTAGCAATCCAGAGCCCAGACTTGCCCTGGGTGCTCCCTGTGCTACCCTCCCCTATCTACCCAGGACAGTCCTTCAGGGATCTTGGTGACAAAGCCCAACTGCATTGGCTATGCTTCTACAGAATTTCTTTGCCTCCTAATAGGTTTGGGCCTCCCACCCTGTGATTGCCAGGAACAGAGGGCCTCCACGTACTGGGCCCTGTGGGGTAGGAGTGGGCATAACCTAGCTTTCTGAGATGAAGGCCATGGAGATGCCTGATTCCTGCCCTTCCTCGCTGTATCCAACTCAGACTCTCACTGCTCTGCCCAGAGCACCAAGAGGACTTTCTGTGGGTCAGACGCCCCATTTCAAACCTTCCCTTGCTCCCTGTATATCCCCCTTCCACACACAGGGTCAACTGGGCTGCAGACCTCTTCCCCATCCCTGTCTCTTTGTCTCTGTCAGCCCCCTCTCTCTGGCCTTGCTCTATTCTTCCCTTACCCAGTCCCGGTGGCAGTCCAAAGTGCTCCCTCTACATTGGGCACCTCCTCAGCTCCTCCTCTGCTTTCCCAGTAGACATGACACGCCTCACCTCCACCCATTCCCACAGGAACTCTGGGCCCCAGGGACCAATCCAGAGAGAAATTTTCCATCCTCCTCACCCAAGTCCCCTCCTTCCCCTGTTCCAAACTGCAGCTACATCCTGTCCCAGGGAATGTCAAGATCCCACAGGCACTTCCTTGGCCACTGAGAATGGGTGGGGTGGGGGGTGGGGAAGGCATGGGGGGCCCCACCCCCAGCCCCTGTGGAGCCTGCACAGCCTCAGATCCCATCCATCTCCTGTCTGTGGCTATGGCCTCCAGCTATAAATAGGGGCTGTGATTCTATTTTCTTTAAAAATAAGCACCAGACTGTGTTACCACAGGCCCAGAAAAGCACTCCCTGGCTGGGCAGGGTAGGGACATTGTGTCCAGTCCCCTGCCCCTGGGCACAGCAGAAAACTGGAAAGAAGCCTTGGAGGTGAGACAAGGTTGGGGAGACCTGGTCAAGCCCCCAGGTGCAGCCCTTGCCAGCAATCCACCAGTGAATGTGGCTGCCCTTCTCACCCTACTGGGCCCTCCCATCTTCCTTTCCCATCTCCTTTCACCAAGCAGCCAGTCTTGTCCCAAGACTCACAGTGTTAATGGAAAGAGATGACAGTGACATGAATCCCCAAGCCACAGCTGACTGCCTTTGCATTCCCAATGCAGAGGAGCTTTGGGCTGCGGGGAAGGGTTGGGAGAACTTTTCTGAAGGAGCATGAGGCCATTTCACAGGCAGAGAGGAAAGAAGAGCTCACCAGGTAAAAGGCCCTGAGCAGAGGCCAGGATCTGGTACCTAACAGGTGTAGATGGAAAGCAGCCCAAGGTCTGGTGAGGGTAGTACGTGGAGTGTTGAGGGGAGGTGCACACGAAAGCCTGTGGAGCAGGAGCAAGGCCACCCAGCGCCCAACATCAGTGCTATACTAGAGGGCTGGGACTTGATTGTGGGGCCATGGGGAGTCATTGAGGGCTTCCAGGCAAGAGGATGATGGAATGGTTTCCATTTTAGGTTAACTGTGGCTGCTATGAGCAAAACGAGGCAGAAAATTTGTTAAGCCAGGCAAGGGATGGTGGCCATCTGCCTTGTGGGATAGCAAGAGAGGAGCAAGAGAGGAGCAAGAGAGAGACAAGAATTTGAAGGAGAATTTAAGGGTCAGATAGGTGAACCATGAGGAGGGAAGAGGAGAATGTCTGAAACAACTTTCAGATTCCTACCCAGAAGTAGGTAGATGGTAAGGCCTTCACTGGACGGGGAGTAGGTTCGGGGAGAGATGACACTGACTCTGGCTTGAGATGGGTGGGCTTGGGTTTGAGGGCTCCTAGGGGTGTTTCTGGTATTATAATGTCTAGGGGGCATTGACTGGCAGATGCCAGAGATAGAGATATGGGGACCATAGCAAAGAGGTGGTGCCTAAGGCCAGGAAAGAGATGAACTAAGGAGTGTGGCAGGGTGGGCCCAGCTCGGAGGTGCTGACAGACTGGAGGGTCTACAGAGTTAGTGGGGATGCTAGGCAGGAACATGTGCCAAGAGGATTCAGGCCTGTGGCGGGGAACTCAGTCTGGGGACCCCTGGGGCAACTGGTTAGCACAGAGGCCACTAGCAAGGACAATGAGGTTACCTGGTCTACCTTCCCAGGTCACACCTTCCAGCCAGCCTGCTGCCAGTACAGGAGCTTCTGCTTTTCCAGTCTGCTATCAGCTCTGCCAGTAGGAAATCATTCATATGGGCCAAATGCCACCTCCATTTGGTCCTCTTTTTCCCTTAGATGCTGATGCTTCTGCTTCCTCTATCAGCACATGTGTATAGTTCTCCTGGATGACAGATGCCCTGGGCACAGGACAAAGGCTCTGGGCTCTGTCCTCAAGAGCTTCCAGTGTGGCCAGACCTGTGGTAGGTAGCTCTGCTGTAACCACTGTAGTAACCACATCTTTCCACCAGCCAGTTCCCGCTGGGCTGGGTGGGCTGAGCTGGCCAGGGGCCAGGTGTTTGTGTCAGTCTCCCACACCAGGTCCCTTTCCACAGATGGGAAAACTGAAGCCAGAGAGAGTATGGCAGCATGTGGCTCTGAGTGAGTGTGTGCACACACACATGCATGTGTGCATGTATGTTGTGGGGTAGGAGGAAGCTGTGTCCTCTGTTTCCCCCAGGTCTCCTGGACATGGGACCTCTGTCTGTGGGGTCATCCTACCGCCCTTTCCTATATTCAGATGGGAGAAGTAAGGCAGAGATAGTGGTGGCTTCTCTAAGGCACATAGCCTGTTGAGCACAAGCCAGGTCAAATTGGTCCATAACTCTGTCCAGACCAATAGTCATGGCTTCCACTGTCCCCCCAACCCAGCTTACACACTCACTGTCTCCAAGTCCAGTCTGCCAGGCTCAGGGAGGCCCTGAGGCCTCTCTCCAACAGCCTGCCCTCAGCTGTTTCTCATGGAAGGGCAGAGCAGAGGGGATTCTGCCGGAGTGAGGATGGCCCCTCAGGCTCCTGGGAGCAGGCTTCGCACCCTGGGTGGAACCCAAACCTCCCACCACTCCAGCCCCTTCTCTGGCCTCCAATATCTCAATGGGCTCGGTGGGTCAGGGAGAAATGTTCTTCAGGACTGGTTCAGTTTTCACTATTTTCTGGAACGTGCCATTCTCAGCCAGTCCTGGAGAAGGTCCCTCCCTGATCCACCAGGCCCAAAACCAGACCCTATCCAGCCACACAGGGGAGGCCAGCTGCCAAACCACTCATGGAAAGCCAATGTTTCCCACTGCCTCACTCCTACCCGCTCCACCCCACTCCCCACTCCCCTCAACCCTGAAAGAAGGAGGCTTGAGGACAGGAAGGGAAAAAGTGTGTCTTCCCCAGGCAGGGGGCCAGTTCTCACACCCATGCAGATGTTCCACTTCCAAGTTCCACATAACAACCAACACCCCCTTCTCTGTGCATGCCCTCCCTGAGACCCACAGCATCACACTCCGCACTGCCCTTTAGGCCCTCACACAAATAATTGCCCTCCTTGCCTCAGTTTTTACACCTATAAAATGGGAGCAACCTCACAGGGACCCTGCTGGGGGTGGGGGACTGGGCAGGCCCAATGCCAGGCCAGCTCTCTCGCTCTTCTTTCCAAAACCACTATCTTAGCCTGGTCAACTGAGATGAGGGACCCATATTTCCTCCAGAGCCAGGAAAGCCAGGGGAAAGAGAATATGAACAGGGGCCTAGAACTCCTGTATAAGGAGGAAAATACAAGGCAAGGAAAAGCCTCTCTGAATTGCTCCAAGCCACAAAAGTCCCACCCTTCCATGCCTGGAGCTTGGAGAACAGCAGGCTTCCACAAACACTCTACTGCTGGCCCTGCTTCCTCCTACTCTAGCCTTCCAGCCTGGGTGGACTCTGGGCTGCTTCTTCCAGATAAACCTTTCATTTTTTTCTCTCACATACTCTGTGTCCCATGTGGTCCCAGGATAGGGACAAAGGGCTGAGAGCCCAGGGCACCAGCCCTGCCCCATCAGCATCTGTGGACCAAGCTCAACATCTCATCCCACTGGTTCCCTGCTTCCTCTCCAGGGGCACTCACCTTCCAGAGGGGGTCCCTAAATTGGACATGTTCCTCAGTGTATGCCCCATAGCATGGGTGGCCTCCAGGTACTTGGTTAGAGGACCATTAGCTGACGTCAGTGAACAGGGTCAGGAAGCCATTGTTCTGCCCTGTCCTTGGCCTGGCAACCAAACACAAGGTCAAGTACCCTGAGATTGAGTCTTGTGGCTCAATAGTTCTCAAAGTGGGGAGGGACAGGGCCACCTTGACCACAGCCGAGGTCCTGTAGTATTAAGAGGTAGAGACAGTGGTCTGCCCACAAGCACAGGAGCCTAGTAGAGCCACACTCTACTAGGGCAAGCTGTTGCCTCCTGAGAAGAACAGGAACAGCTGCTGTTTTAAGTTCCCTGTAATGTTGAACTAATCTGCTGTTGTTCCTATGGCCATGCCTTTTGGGCACTGGCATGCCCTGCATTATGGACTCAATCAGGAAACAAGGATGTAAGTAGTGAGCACTGAGGATCTGCAGGCAGCCAGTCCTAGCAGGGGGTGAGCCATCTTCAACTTGGTTCTTGCAACCCCAGTGTCACCACCGCAGACAGGTTATGTTGTACCTTTGGTCTGACATAAAGTCTGTCTTTGTAACTTTGCCTCTTGTTACCTTTGAAGGCAACAGGCTTGGGGGGAAGTGAAAGTTTGGGAGGGCCGACCTTTGAACCTTGGGGGTGAGGGGGCTGTAGGACATGCTGAGGGAAGAAGGGCTGACACCTGAATAGACACAGTAACAGCTTCTCCCTTGCCCAGGAGTCCAGATAGATGTGGCTGGCTAGGAAGGGCCATGGTCCAGTATTCAAAGTACTAGATCCTCCCCTGTCCCACACTCAAACCTACCATTACCTCCTGTACAGGGGTGCAGGGTCTGCGCTGCTCTGTGGAACCGAGTCCTCATCCCAGTATGTTTGCTCTCCCAGCTCTGCAATCAGAGGGGACAACATAGGGAGCACCAGCCCCACCAGGTTGTAAATCAGAGGAAACTTTTCACCCTACTCCTGCCTCGTCAGAGGTTCCCTGGCTTGGGGAACAGACCACTGGGGATCTGGCATGAGGTCCAGAGAGCCTGGTGACCTTAGGGAGGGCCCAGCTGCAGTGGAAGGGTACCTGGCCCATGCCTGCTCTCACACAGGGCCACTCACACACACATCTGTGAGGGAAAACAAAGAATCCTTCATCCTTGCCTTGGCCCTCCCAGAATACCCCACCCCTCAGCCTCTCAGACTCCCAGTCAGTGGGACTCCCCCAGTCTCACCCCCTCCTGTTCTGGGTCTGGAACCAGGATTTGTCACCACTGGTGACAAAAGCTATGGTACAAGAGTCCACCTTCACCGAGAGCAGGAGCCCCTCCCTCCCCATTGGCCAGTGGTGCCCCTCCTCAACCCTGTCCACAGTAGCAGGCACACTGCCCACATCCTGCCCTCTCTATCTCTCATGGGTTTTTCCTCCTCCATCTCCCTCAGGCCTCAGTCTGGAACCCTAAGTTCAGTCTTTGTGGAGGGCCTTAATTTTCCATTTTCAGTTTTAATATCTTTCCCAGGCTTTTTTTCCCAGGTCAGTTCTCCTTCTCTATCCCCATCACTCCAGTATTGTATTTGTGAATGAGTGAATGAATGAATGAATGAATGAACATCGTTCCACCCTCTCTTCCCACCCATCTCCCAGCTCCTGCTCCATCTTGGCACCAATGTGTCCCTTCTCAACACACATGTGTCCAGGTCTCCCACCAACCACCCTGACTGTGGGCCCAGGCAATCCCCACATGCTACCCTGCTCAGTAGCTCTGGGCTCCAAACTCTCCCTTATAAAGCCAGGCAGCAGCAGACACCAAGGAATGCTGCTGTTGCCCATGACGCATGCTGGCTGCAGGGCTGCTGGCTGCCTCCAGGCCACCAGGAATGCAGCTGGAGCTGGCACACAGGGATTGATTGCCAGGGAGGGGTGAGTGGGGGTGGGGGTGCCCAGACAGGTGGCAGGGCCAGGACTGCAGGTTTTCTAAGAAGTGGAAGCCAAGTCCCCTACTACAGGCAGAGCTGCAGAGAACTCTGATAGTGTGGAACCCCTCAAGCAGGAAGTGGGAATGCAGGGCTAACAGTGTGGAATTGATCACCCGGGAAGTGGGGATCCAGGGCTGAGGAGGCAAGAGGCCCAAGCCAGGCTCCCTAGACTGTTCCGGGACAAGGGTGATGCTCCCAGCTATAGCCAGGATGGGGCAGAGGGAAGAGGGGAGGCAAAGACAAAGACAGGGGGAGATGAAGAAAAGCAGAGACAGAGACAGGCAACAGGGTGACTGAGAGTCCAAGACAGAGACAAAGACGGATGGGACAGAGCCAGGGAGACAGTCTGGCTAGCCCTAGGGGTTCCAAGGACTCAGAAGGAGCAGGGTCTGCATCAGCCCCCAGACAAGAAAGGCACCCATGTGTGAGACCTACCCCTAGCTAGCCTGGGGTAGGGACCACCTGATAGGTACATACTCTGCCCTTTGTCCCAAGAACCTGTTGACAGGCAGACAGTTGGGCATCATGATGAAAGTAAGCCTCATGTTTGTGGTCCCCAGGAGCAGGGACCAGGTTCCCATTCATAAACATCCTCGGAGTGTACCCAGGGAGCCAGAAGATACCCATGTAACCATGCTCTGCAAGAGGGAGGCTGGCTTGCTAGGGGCCCATGTGAGCAGGGGGTTGGTAGGGAAGGACACAGGCTCTTTCTGTGTTCCCAGCCCTTGTCTTGGGAACAGGGATAGAGCCACCCAACCCTGGGCCCAGACAGCAGTGCCCTGTTTGTGGGCAGGAAGGGTGGGATGTTATGGGTCTTTTCCACCTTCAGTAAATGTCTCGGATGAATGGACGCTGAGCAGGAGGGGCAGGAACCCTCCAGGAACACAGAGTTCCTTTCATGGAGCGGGCACAGCCAAGGCATGTTGGGTAGGCACTGAGGGGCAAGACAGGTCTGGGCACAACCGCAGCTCTGTCCTGGCAGCTCCCAGCCCACACACGCACACATGCACAAACACACAGCCTTACATAAATCCTAAACACACCCAGCAGCCACCCACACACTTGCACACACGTGCAAATACACATCTCTGTAGCCCTGGACACTCACCTATATGTCTTTTTCCAGGTAGAAAAACCTGTACTCGGGGGGCTCTTCCCATGCCTTCACTTATCCCCAGACCCTGTGGCCATCCTGCTCCTCACATTCAGAAGGATTGGCACCACCCAGGCAGCCCACAACATGAACTCTCTGCATACCCATATGCAGATGGGGGAGGGACCTCCATCACTAATCCCCGGACAGGAGGAGGGAGGAGTGGGAAGGAGTACTCATTTCACAAAATGATGAACCGGAGAGCTGCACGGAGCACTTCTCCAGCTGCTGCAGGCCTGAGCTGGTGTTTTGATGAATCATAGGTCTTCTTCACCCAAAAGACTCCAGGGAAGGTCTCCAGGCAGTGCTAATGCCTCCTCTCTTCCCCCACCACCCAACATCCCCCATCAGGCCCCTAAGCTTGGCTTATGAATGTTACTTTTACCTCTATTCCTCTGTCTTCAATTTTCCAGAACCTATATATTTCTGGCAGGCTCCCACTTGTCCTTGCTACCCATTCTCCTCCCTCTCTGCTCCTCTACACACCCAGGAAGCCCTCGGGGATTGACCCCTAGTTCATTACTTCTTTTTTTTTTTAAATCCTCACTTGAGTACACACTTACTGATTTTAGAGAGAGGAAAGGAGGGAGAGAGAGAGAGAGATCAATATGAGAAAGAAACATTGATTTCTCCCAATGGTGAATGGAACCCACAACCTAGGCATGTGCCCTGACCAGGAATCAAACCTTCCACCTTTCAGTTTACAGAACAATGCTCCAACCAACTAAGCCACACTGGCCAGAGCTAGCTCATTACTTCTTTATCCTGCACCCCCTATCCATTCAAAGTCCCTTTCCCACTGCCCTCCCTCCAGAACAGAGATTCTAGGTTCTTGCAACCACAGCCCATCAGAGACAGTAAGAGGAGCAGAAGAAGGAGACTAGAAAGTAGGGGTGGTGGGGGTGTAGGGGGCACTGTCAGAGTTTCCAATACCCTGGCCAGCAAGGCCTCAGAAACCTCTATTGCGGCAGGGTGGAGGGGCTGCCTGGCCTATACACGCCCAGCATAGCACAAGGCTGCTTGTATGAGTCCTTCCCTGCCCGGTCTCACTGGAAACAGCAGGGCCAGCTCCTCAATAAGCCCATTCAGACTCCAGCCTTCTGGAAAGTACCTCTACTTCCTGCTGCCCTCCCACTTAGGACTGGAGAACCAGGCCAAACTGGCCTGCTCTGAGGGCACTGGAGGCAAGTTGCTCAGTGGTTAGAGTCAGCCAGCTACTTCAGTTCCTGCCTGGTCCAGAGCCCTGACCTTGGCCATGCTCAGAAGGTTTATATCCACCTTTAGCAAAAGGAAGTGTGGATGGGTATGTGGGCTCAACTCCCATGCAGGACTCACTCCTCATGGGTGGCAGGCAAGTAAATGTTTAGCAACAGCCTCTCTGGGAGACAGGGAACCCTAACTTGTCACATTGGCCTCTTTCCCTGATATAAATATTCTCACTGGGCAACATCACCTGGCTCACAAAATCTCTAAAAATTTACAATCAGCTCTTGCCAGCTGCTATGATCTCTGGCCCACCATGTTGGTGGCCCTGTTCTGCAGGGACCACATGCCCCACCCTCTGCTCTGTGGCTGCCCTCAGTGTAGTGTGCTGCATTTTGTTCTAAAGTATCAGTGTTCTGCTTAGCTGGGTAGCTCAGTTGGTTAGAGCATCGTCCTGATACACCAAGGTTGCAGGTTCAATACCTGGTCAGGGCACATACAAGAATCAACCAATGAATGCATAAATAAGCGGAACAACAAATCAATCTCTCTCTCTCTCTCTCTCTCTCTCTCTCTCTCTCTCTCTCTCTCTCCCCCTCCCCCTTTCTCTCTAAAATCAATAAATAAAATTTAAAAAAAGGAATCAATGTCCTTGCAGATAAGTCTCCCCATAGGTGCCCAGCACCTGCCAGTCCCCTGGCCTGTCCCTCGCCAACACTGAGGTCTGCCAGGCCTCCTGGACCACGAGGCCCTGATGGTTTTTCAGTTCTTATTTGACTCCTTTAGCTTCCAAAGTAAGGCTCTGATATTTCCAACAAGTGCTGGCAATGGAGATGATTAGAGGGGATTTCTGCCTAGCCTAGGGAAGAGCCCCTCAGGTGGTGCTGGCTGCCTTAGGGTGTGCATGCCTCAGACTCCTCCAGTGGCTACTTCCTCAGGCACATGTCAACTGACACAGGTTGGCCCAGGATGAGCAGGTATGTAGCTGGTGCCAGATCACCCCTATAAAAGCCATCAGCCTTTATTCAGTTGCATATGGTTTAAGGGAAGCCCAGTGGAGATGAATCATCTCTTTAACCCATTCCTGTCTGCCCTTCCCAGCCCTGGACATCTGCGGGACAGACTCAAAGTTATATTTGGCCCTAATCTTCACAAACAAATAGACCAGAAATTGTGGCAGCTGGTTGGAGGTCAAGGGAGGCTAACTTTGGGAAAATGCCTGGAAGGAGGTGTCAACTTAAAAAATGGAGGTATCCCAGTATGAGACAAAAAGGATGCTGCACAGTGACCTTTCTGCATTGGGAGGCCCACTAGCCTGCCCAGCAGACCTTCAGCATCTCCTAGGCCTTGTCTTCAATATCAGACCCAGGCTTGGAGAACTCAGCTGTTGTCATTCCTGGCTCCCTGGCCATGGTGGAAATAATGGGACCGGATCTGACTGCTCATCAGGGACCATTAATAGCTCTATAGCAGGATGCAACTTGGAGTGATACAGGAAGTTTGGCCCATTTGGGGTCCAGCACTGCATGTGGCCTCCATCTGGCTTTAGAATCTTTGTTCCTCAGTGGACTCAGGCCAACAAGCTGCCTCTGCCATCCCCCAAAGGCAGCTGGGAGAATGGCCCAAGAGAAAAGCAAAGATGGGTGGGCTGCCTGACAACACCACCACCAGGCCTCAGCCATGGCCCCAGCCCACCTACAGAGGTAGGGCGGAGCATGGAAAGCATGGCCAAAGTGTAAGGGCACTTAGAAGGAATCTGAGCTGGGGTCAGTTGGGTTCTTCCGGAACTCCAGTCCTGGGATCTGTGAACACCAGGCAGGTGATCATGCCAGTGATGGTTTCCCTTTGGGCCAGGGAGGGGCCAGACCCAGGATGGAGATTCTGCTGGAGCCCAGGGGAGGAGAGCCATTGTTGGCAGAGGGCCCTAGCCCCAGGAATCTCTGAAGAAGAGACCCAAGTTGCTTGGAATTGCTGGGTCTGGCCACCTTCAGAGGTAAGATCTAGGCTGGGCACCTTACAGCCACATGGAAGAACCATGAGGGTGTGCGGGCATAAAACCCTTCCCTAAAGCCCACCTATCCACTCTATAGCACCTCCCCTCCTCCAGGCAAGGGCCTGAGACTTGACCAAGACTCCTGCTCTCACACAGCCTCCTTCTTCGGTGAAAACCACCTGGAGGTGTTTGTGGCCACAGTTCTGACCAACATAGACCTACAGCTGCAGTTCTCCACATCCCAACCTGAAGCCCTACTTCTTCTGGCAGCAGGCCCAACCAACCACCTCCTCCTGCAGCTCTACTCTGGATGCCTACAGGTCAGTGACAGCTCCCTGCTGGACTCTAGCTTTCAATAGCCCCTAACCAGCTGTGTGACCTTGTGCAAGTCATTCTCACCTTGGGGTCTCAAGTTCTCCACTGTGAGATGGATGACAGCATTCCAGAAGCTGTGAATCCCTCCTGCTCTCCAACCTCACTTCTCAACACAACTGTAGCTGGCCCTTTGGGTGCTGATAGCACTGATGGCTTTCAGTTCCCTGGTTGTCTACGGTCTCTTGCTGCCAGGCCTTTTCTCACTCCACTCCCTTTGCCTGGTGCCTATCTCACCCACTCCCTGCACTTGCCCAACTCTAGCCTCTCCTTGAAGTCTCAGTGTGAACATCCCACCCTCTCTCCACCCATCTTCCCCACCCCCAGTGCTAACCTAGGCTCTGTAACACAAATCAGGCCACAACTTTCTCATCTTTCCATTTTATCCTTCAAGTCACTACAAGCTACATTGCAAGGATTCTCTGGCACTCTCTTGAGGTCCCCCCCTAACCACAAAGGGTTTGAGAACCCAAGGTCTTAGTCTAAGTGAGAGCCATCTGCATCCACACCCCACTGTGGCCTAGTCATCCACCAGTCCATCTGCTGCTGCCATTGCTTCTCACTGCCATAAGGTGTCACTGTTGAACATGGCCTGGTACAGCCCAGTGCTTATAACCTTCCTCCCTGTCAGAAACAATGAGGCCACACCCCTACCGAGGGGCTCCATACTTGGACTCCCAAGGTCTCGGTCCTTAATGCTCTGCTATTTCAGTTCCCCTTCTCTGCCACCAACTGTCCTACCATCTGGTTGGGAGGAGCACTGCACCAGAGTTGGCTCTGGTGTCTACGTCCTGTAGACAGAACCATGTTCCTCTTCTCTCCCCAAAGGTCTCCCCTCACTTTAGGTCAGGGAGCTTTTCTTACTAAACCTCTACAATGCAGAGCCTCTGACTAGGCTCCCCATCCCTGAACAGTGAGCCTGGCTGCCTCTGTGACTGCCACCCCTACCCCCGTCCCATGTTTGCCCTACTCAGGGCCCTCAGCAGAGTTTCCAGGTGCCCATGATACAATCTTGTGTATCCCAAGGTAATTTTTCTGGCACCTCTCACCCAAAAAAAGAGGAGAAAATAGCCCACGTTGGTGTGGCTCAGTGGGTTTAGCGCCAGCCTGCAAACCAAAAGGTCGTTTGTTTGATTCCTGGTTGGGGCACACACCTGGTTTGTGAGCCAGGTCCCCAGATGGGAGTGTGGAAGAAGCAACGGACTGATGTTTCTCTGGCACATCAATAATTCTCTCCCTCCCTTTTTCCCTCCCTTCCCCCTCTCTAAAAAAATAAAATCCTTTTCAAAAAAAGAAAGAGAGAGAAAATAAAAATTCCAGGTTGAATGTCTAGGACAGCATCTTCTAGATGTCAGTTATTTGTGGGCAGGGACTACATCTGACTCATACTGGGGTCCAAAGCCTGTCCAGGACTCCCAGGGATTACTCTGGTGAGTATTTATGGAGTGAGTAAAGAGAGAGCAGGAAGGAGAGAGTGGTGGCATGAGAAGTCCTTGTCCTAGGCCCTCCTCTGCAGACCCCAAGCATTCCTGGGGACCAACTATGCTTTTCCAACAGAAGTGATAGATTCACAGTGCTGTCTTCCCCAATCCTTGTCTCTCCTCAGGTCAGACTTGTGCTAGGCCAGGAAGAGCTGAGGCTACAGACGCCATCGGAAATGCAGCTAAGTGATTCTGTCCTCCACACAGTGGGGCTGAAGGTATCCAATGGCTGGGCCTGGTTGTCAGTAGATGGACTCCTCAACACTTCAGCCCCAGTCCAGGGGGGCCCTCTGGAGGTCCCCTATGGGCTCTTTGTGGGAGGCACTGGAAGCCTGGGCCTGCCCTATCTAAGGGGAACTAGCCGACCCCTGAGGGGTTGCCTCCATGTAGCTACCCTCAATGGCTACAGCCTCCTACAGTCACTGACCCCAGATGTGCATGAGGGCTGTGCTGAAGAGTTTTCTGCTGGTGATGATGTGGCTCTGGGCTTCTCTGGACCCCACTCACTGGCTGCCTTCCCTGCCTGGAGCACTCAGGTTGAGGGAATCCTGGAGTTTACACTCACCACAAGGAGCCAGCAGGCACCCCTGGCCTTCCAGGCAGGGGGTCAGAGTGGGGATTTCATCTACTTGGATATATTTAAGGGCCATCTGCGGGCTGTGGTGGAGAAAGGCCAGGGCACTGTGTTGCTCCACAACAGTGTGCCTGTGGCTGATGGGCAGCCCCACGAGGTCAGTGTCCACATAGATGCTCACCAGTTGGAAATCTCTGTGGACCAGTACCCAACACGTACTTCCAACCGTGGGGTCCTCAGCTACCTGGAGCCTCGCGGCAGTCTCCTCCTCGGGGGGCTAGATGCAGAGGCATCTCGCCATCTCCAAGAACACCGCCTAGGCCTGGCACCAGGGGCTGTCAGTGTCTCCCTACTGGGCTGCATGGAGGACCTCAGCATCAATGGCCAGAGGCAAGGGCTCCGCGAAGCCTTGCTGACTCGTAATATGGTGGCCGGCTGCAAGCCTGAGGAAGACGAATATGAGGAGGACGCTTATGGCCCCTACGAAGTTTTCTCCACTCTGGTACCTGAGGTTTGGCCAGCCATGAAGCTACCTGAGCCCTGCGTGCCTGAACCTGGGCTGCCTCCCGTCTTTGCCAACTTCACCCAACTGCTGACCATCAGCCCCCTGGTGGTGGCTGAGGGTGGCACAGCCTGGCTTGAGTGGCAGCATGTACAACCCACCCTGGACCTGAGGGAGGCTGAGCTGCGCAAATCCCAGGTGCTGTTCAGTGTGAGCCGCGGACCACGCCATGGCAAGCTAGAGCTGGACATTCCAGGTGCACAGGCTCGGCAAATGTTCACCCTCCTGGATGTGGTGAACCGCAAGGCCCGCTTCATCCACAGTGGTTCCGAAGACACCTCGGACCAGCTGGTGCTGGAGGTGTCAGTGACGGCTTGGGGACCCATGCCCTCCTGCCTCCGGAGGGGCCAAACTTACATTCTGCCCATCCGGATAAACCCTGTCAATGACCCTCCCCACATCATCTTCCCGCATGGCAGCCTTATGGTGATCCTGGAACACACACAGAAGCCACTGGGGCCTGAGGTTTTCCACGCCTATGACCCAGACTCCACCTGTGAGGGCCTTACGTTCCAGCTCCTCGGTGCCCTGGCTAGCAGCCCTGTGGAACGCCGAGACCAGCCCGGGGAGCCAGCAACCGAGTTTTCCTGCCGGGAGCTAGAAGCGGGCAGCCTTGTCTATGTCCACCGTGGTGGGCCTGCCCAGGACCTGATATTCCGGGTCAGTGATGGGCTGCAGGCCAGCTCCCCGGCCACATTGAAGGTGGTGGCTATCCGGCCAGCCATTCAAATCCGTCGCAACACAGGGCTGCACCTGGCCCAGGGCTCTGCTGCACTGGTCTTGCCCGCCAACCTGTCAGTGGAGACAAATGCTGTAGGGCAGGATGTGAGTGTGCTATTCCGAGTCACTGGGGCCCTGCAGTTTGGGGAGCTGCAGAAGCAGGGGGCAGGAGGGGCAGAAGGCACAGAATGGTGGGCTACACAGGCCTTCCACCAGAGGGACGTGGAGCAGGGCCGAGTGAGGTACCTAAGCACTGACCCACAGCACCGCATGGAGGACACAGTGGAGAAGCTGACCCTGGAGGTGCAGGTGGGCCAGGAGATTCTAAGCAATCTGTCCTTCCCAGTGACAGTCCAGAGAGCCACTGTGTGGATGCTGCGGTTGGAGCAACTGCACACTCAGAATACCCAGCAGGAGGCCCTCACCACAGCCCACCTGAGGGCCACCCTGGAGGATGCAGGGCCAAGCCCCACCACTTTCCACTATAAGGTGGTTCAGGCCCCCAGGAAAGGAAATCTGCAGCTCCAGGGCACACGGCTGTCAGAAGGTCAGAGCTTCACCCAGGATGACTTGAAGGCTGGTCGGGTGACCTATGGGGCCACAGCACGTGCCTCAGAGGTGGTTGAGGATGTCTTCCATTTCCGTGTCACAGCCCCACCACACTTCTCCCCACTCTATGCCTTCCCCATCTATATTGGTGGTGACCCAGATGCTCCCGTACTCACCAATGTTCTCCTGTCAGTGCCTGAAGGTGGTGAGGCTGTCCTCTCTGCTGACCACCTCTTTGTCAAGAGTCTTAACAGTGCTAGCTATCTCTATGAGGTCATGGAGCAGCCCCGCCATGGGAGGTTAGCATGGCGGGGGGCACAATATAAGACCACCACAGTGACATCCTTTACCAATGAGGACCTGCTGCATGGCCGGCTGGTGTACCAGCATGATGACTCCGAGACCGTGGAAGATGACATCCCGTTTGTGGCTACCCGCCAGGGTGAGGGCAGTGGTGGCATGGCCTGGGAAGAGGTACGTGGTGTCTTCCGAGTGGCCATCCAGCCAGTGAATGACCACGCTCCTGTGCAGACCATCAGCCACATCTTCCATGTAGCCCGGGGTGGGCAGCGGCTGCTCACTACAGATGACGTGTCTTTCAGCGATGCTGACTCTGGCTTTACTGATGCCCAGTTGGTGCTGACCCGCAAGGACCTCCTCTTTGGCAATATTGTGGCTGTGGATGAGCCCACTCGGCCCATCTACCGCTTCACCCAGGAGGACCTCAGAAAGAGGCAAGTACTATTTGTACACTCAGGGGCTGACCGGGGCTGGATCCAGCTGCAGGTATCTGATGGGCAGCACCAGGCCACCGCACTGCTTGAAGTGCAAGCCTCGGATCCCTACCTCCGCGTGGTCAATAGCTCTAACCTTGTGGTCCCTCGAGGAGGGCAGGGCACCATCAACACAGCTGTACTCCACCTGGACACCAACCTAGACATCCGCAGTGGGGATGAGGTTCGCTATCATGTCACAGCTGGCCCACGCTGGGGGCAGCTGCTCCGAGCAGGCCAGCCAGCCACAGCCTTCTTTCATCAGGACCTGTTGGATGGGGCCATTCTCTACAGCCACAATGGCAGCCTCAGCACCCATGACACCCTGGCCTTCTCTGTGGATGCAGGGCCTGTGCACACAGATGCAACCCTGCATGTGACCATTGTCCTAGAAGGGAGACTGGCTCCATTGCACCTGGTTCAGCACAAGAAGGTCTACGTCTTCCAAGGGGAGGCAACTGAGATCAGAAGGGACCACCTGGAGGTAGAGGGCTGGGTGGTGAGCAGGAATATGGGCCTTCATGTTGTGTGTGCTTGGATGTTTCAGGTGTGCATGTGGTGGTTTCTGAGTTGGGTGTGTATACATACCTCCCATATGTGTGTTGTGTGCCCAGGGGTTTTTTGGGAATTTGTTATACATACAGCTGCCTATGTGTGTACATTGTGTGTGTTCCACATGACATGTGCCTATGTGTACATGCTGCAACTAACCGTGCAGATTCCTGGGCCCCGCCCAGACCCCAAAATCTCTGAAGTTGAGCCTCAGAATCTGTATTCTACTAACAATAATTTCTATGAAGAGTTTTCATGGGAACAGCTTTGAGGACTATAGGCCTTGGAGACAGCTTAGCTGCCCCCCAGGCTCCCATTGCCTCAGTTCTTTTCCCAGGCCTCAGGCCAGGACTCATGGTCTGGAGTGGGCTGCTGACCCCCCAGTAGCCTCATGGAACAACTACAGGCCTTCCAGCAGGCCCAGCAATTTGCTATGTGACCTCAGGCCAGTCTTTTGCCCTCTCTGGGTCTTATGCTCTTGTACTGCTAATTTCTGAGCCCCTTGCAGTTCTGGCTGTCTGGACTTTTGGGCAGAATGTGACTAAACAGGTCTGGCATCAGGCTGCCTTTGCCCTGGAGGAAGCAGCATTTGAACCAGGTTTTGAAGAGTCTTCTTGGATTTCAATAGGAGGAAATGTGGAGAACTGTAGTATAGGCAGAAGAAACAGTCCAGGCAAAGGCACAGAATTAGGAATGTTAATTTGGAGGTGATGATCAGATGAGGGAGCACCCAGCAGCCCTTGGTCTGGACAGAGTCTGCAAGTTCCACAGAGCCTACAATGTCTTAGAGTCGTGTCTCTAAGAAGAACGGGGTGCTGTCTGGTGGTGAGAAGTGGCAATAGTGGGGGTGGGACAACTCGTGTGTGTGTGTGTCTGTGTGGGACAACTGTGTGTCCCTGTTCAGACATCAGTGTTTGATGAGATTATATGTTTGTGTCACTGAATCTAAGGTTGTATGATTGTGTACATCTCAGGGAGTGTGTCTCAGAGGCCATGATGGCCCCCTTCTGTGCCTCTGGTAAGTCCCCCTGACCCTCTGTTAACCAGGCAGCCCAGGAGGCAGTACCACCTGCAGACATTGTATTCTCAATGAAGACACCCCCGAGTGCCGGCGACCTGGTAATGTTGTCTCATGCCACCACCGCAGCGGAGTTGCACAGCCTGGATCCTGTGCGAAGCTTCTCTCAGGAGGCAGTGAATGCGGGCAGGGTCCTGTACTTGCATTCCCACCCTGAGGTCTGGAGTGACTCCTTCTCCCTAGATGTGGCCTCAGACCTGGGTGCTCCCCTTGAAGGTGTCCACATGGAGCTGGAGGTGCTACCTGCCACCATCCCACTGGAGGCACAGAACTTCAGTGTCCCTGAGGGTGGCACCTGCACCTTGGCCCCTCCACTGATCCGCATCACCAGGCCCTACTTCCGCATGCTGCCAGACCTTCACCTGCAAGTGCTAGAGTCACCCCAGCACGGGACACTGCAAAGAGAGGGAGACCCTCAAAATGAGACCCTCAATACCTTTTCTTGGAGAGAGGTATGCTGTCAGGGAAGCCCTGGGGGACACCCCAGTTCTGGGGGCAGAGTGGGGGAGCCCTAGGGATGCCCAGTCTAAGGATGTGAGCAGAGAGGAAGCATGAAGCCCACCTTTGCAGAGCACATCTGTTTCAGATGCCTTGGCTCATTCCTTCTTCACTGGGCAGGTAGAAATGACCATTCCCCATTTCCTTCATCCCTTTATTCCTTCCCTCTGGGAGAATGGGTTGGCCTCATCTGCAGAAACTGAAGCTCTGAGGGACTCAGTCTCCTCCCCCTCCCAGAGGCAGAGTAGGAAGAGTGCTCTAACTCCTACCTCTTGGACGGCCCATAGGTGGAAGAACTGCTGATCCACTACGTTCATGATGGGAGTGAAACACAGACAGACAGCTTCATCCTGGTGGCCAATGCCTCAGAGATCAACCGCCAGAGCCATCCAGTGGCCTTCGCCATCACTACCCTTCCTGTCAACAACCAACCCCCAATCCTCACCACAAACACAGGCCTGCAGGTGAGAGCAATCTAGGACTTCCTCCCACTTCCCCTCCTGGAGAGAGGCCCAATGCACAGCTTCCCCCTCTCTGAGACTCAGTTTTCCCCTCCTTAGAACAGGGACACTGCCACATGCCTCACTAGGTTGTTGGGAAGAGAGAAGAGCTACTGTGCTGAAAATGGAACACAGGTGTGAGGATTTGCACTCAGACACTTTGGAAGACCTGTAGACAGCCTTGTGAATGGCCACACTTCACCCTGCTCTTACCAGGACTCACCCTCAACAGGAGGGGTTTTCTATGGCTCAGGACCAAACTCCTGAAGAAAGTGCTTTCAAGCCCTTAAGGGCTGACTCCAGGTGCAGAGCCAATACATTCCCCACTTCCACCCTCAGCAAGTAAAGCTCACAGCTTGGTTTCCCAAGCCCCTACCCCTTACACAGGGCACAGTGGTGGTGCCGCTACCCAGCAGAGGTGAAAGTTGAGGCCCAGACAGGTGACAGAACTTCTCCACAGTCTCAAAAGTAATTATAGGTGGAACAGAAAGAGTGTGGCTTGATCAAGGCCACCCAGCAAGACAGCAGATGGGTAGGACCTTGAATGCTGACTTCTAGGGTGTGGGCTGCAGGTCAGTAGGAGCCCTGGAAGCTTCAAAAGAGGGCTGACAGGCTGTCTGTGACATGAACATTGGGTATTTTGTGGGATAGTATGTGCCGGTCAAGAGCAGCCCAGTGATAGGAAGACCAGCAAGAGCTGTGAGGGCTGAGGGCTGCCCGAGGACCACAGAAAAGTCGTGTTCTGTGGAAGCTTAGCCACCAGGTGGTGCTATCCACCTTGTTTGCACCAGGAACCTCTATACAAAGTGACCCTCCTCCTAGAGTTCTGGCAGGGGTCAGCCTGGGGCTGGGAGAGGGAGCCCTGCATCCCAGAGGGCTCAGTTCTCCACCTATGGAAGCCCCTCCCCAATACTGTTCATAAGTTGCTAACTCAGCAGGACAAGTAACAGGGCTCTGGGAAGAGATCCTGTCCCTGCTGGCAGGTAGGAAGTCTGAGGGGCATTCCCCTCTACTCTGGGGGGGGGGGGGGGGAGCATTCTGCATCCAGGTGTCCCTCACCCACCCTTGGGGGCTTCTAACTGCCTTGATCCCAGTGCTGCTTCAGCTCTTCCTGCCTCCCACCCACTCCCTCACCTGGAAGGGAAGCCCATTTCTAAGTATCCTAGGCAGGCAAAGTCACTGTTCCCATAGAATGCCCAGCCCCTGCCCAGACTCACTATGGCAGGTCTCAGGAACACCTGCCCTGCCTGAGAGACTACCAGGTTGAGCAGTGCTGTTGATCAAGCTTGGGGGTCTTTAGGGGTGAGAAGTCTGTGAGGTAAGAGCTGGGAGCTTCCTGAGGTAGAGGGACATGAGCTGCCCTTGAGGGACAGGCAAGATTAGGGCAGATGAGAGCAGGGAGCCTGGGTGTGAGGGCCCTGGGACAGCAGGGAAAGGTAAATAGCATGGGGCACTTTGTGCAGGGGGGCCCAGTATGGCCCGGTGGGGGCAGAACCTTCATAGGTCTGTGTCCCCAGATGTGGGAGGGGGCTACTGTGCCCATCCCTACGGCAGCCCTTAGGGGCATAGATGGCGACTCAGAGCCCAAGGACCTGGTCTACAGCATGGAGCAGCCGAGCAACGGACGGGTAGTGCTGAAGGCGGCACAGGGCACCGAGGTGCACAACTTCACACAGACCCAACTGGACAGTGGGCTTGTGCTGTTCTCACACCGAGGTGGGTGCCAAGAAAGGGGGCCCCTATGAGGGTGGTGCACCCTGAGGGTGGGCATGGTCAGTGAGGCCCAGCTCTACATCTCACCCTCAGGGGCCCTGGATGGAGGCTTCCGCTTCAACCTCTCTGATGGCAGACACACTTCCCCTGGACACTTCTTCCATGTAACAGCCCAGAAGCAGCTGCTGCTTTCACTGGAGGGCAGCCAGAGGCTAACTGTCTGCCCAGGTGGGTCTGCCAAGGGTAGGTGGCATGCCAGGGTCAGGGTGCCTCTCCAGCAGTCACAGGCCTTGCCCTGGCTCCTGGAAAAGTCTGACAGGCCCCTTTTGCCTCTCACAGGGTCTGTCCAACCACTCAGCAGTGAGAGCCTGAGAGCCAGCTCCAGCACAGGCACCAACCCCCACCACCTACTCTACTGGGTGGTGCAGGGCCCTCAGCTTGGCCGGCTGTTCCATACCCAGAAGGGCAGCAGTGGGGAAACCCTGGTGAACTTCACTCAGGCTGAGGTAAGGGCCCAACTCTACAGTCACAGCTCAGGTGGCCCACTCTGCCACAGACTCACATGCGGACATGGGTACCGGCTCCAGCATCATTTGCACACTTCCCTTGGCCTCCTGTAGTCCAGGTCATGCATGCCTTGCCCTCCAGGAGCCACTAGGCCCAAGGAAACAAGGCTTACTGTTCCATAGTGAAAGAAGTATCACCATAAAAAACGTCTAAACCTGTAAGAATTTTTATGAGTTTATTTGAGCCAATCTGACAATTTCCCAGAAGCAAAATCTCAACTGATTAAGAAAATGCTCCATAGAATGGCATTTATTTTATACAGCAGAATCCAAGGGGAAGCTATAAAGGGGTTACATAAAATTCACTGATGATAGATTAAGGAGGTGGGGGAAAGCAAACTGGGGAAAACTCTGGGATTGGATAAAAAGGAAAAAGAATAGACACATACTTCTTTTACATAGACCAGTATAAGACAGTTAACAGTTAACAATTAACATGATAGTAAGCCCTGGCTGGTGTGGCTCAGTAGATTGAGTGCCAGCCTGAGAACCAAAGGGTCACTGGTACCATTCCCAGTCAGGGCACATGCCTGGATTGCAGGCCAGCCCCCCAGTAGGGGGCATGAGGAAGGCAACGACATGTTGATGTTTCTCTCCCTCTCTTTCTCCCTTCCCCTCCCTCTAAAACTACATAAAATCTTTTAAAAAAACAATTAACATGATAATAATAACAATATATTCTGGTGGGAGATTGTGCCCTGAGGGGTCTGGAAAAAGGGATTACTCAGACATTCCAAAGCTATGTTATCATAGATGCAGAAAGACATAGACAGGCTCAGTCAAGGAGGATACCAGCCTAGGACGTGACTACCTGCCATGACTCGCTTTTAGTTAAGAAGTTTTCATTTCAGTCCATCCTATGTGGTTACTTTAGGTCTCTGAGTCTGTAAGGCTGCCATGCAGGGTACAGGCCTCCCCTGAGCTTGTCAGGTTTAACATGTGGCCCCTTTTTCATCCACACATCCCCCTTTTGGTCATAAATTAATCCAAAGCATGCATTGATGACCAACCTTTTGGTTGGATAACAGGGTCCCACAGTGTTAGGAAGCCTCATTCCTAGAAGTCTTAGTTTGTCTTGCTGAACAATGGACCACTGGGGAGGGGACAAGACTGTAACCCTGGATGGAATTCAAGGCTGAATTTTTCTCAAAAAATGAAAAGCAGATAAATGGGAGGCAGTCAGGTCTTAATAAAGGTCTGATGGGCCTTCATTAAGAAAAACACTCTGGCCCTGTCTGGGGTGGTTCAGTGGATTGTAAACCAAAGGGTCGCTGACTTGATTCCCAGTCAGAGCACATGTCTGGGTTGCAGGCCAGGTTCCCAGTTGGGGGCATGCAAGAGGCAGCCTATTGATGTATCTCTCCCATATTGATGTCTCTCGCCATGTCTTTCTCCCTCCCTTCCCTTCTCTCTAAAAAAGGAAGGAAGGAAGGAAGGAGCTCTGGATCATTTCTAACCTATCAGCTACCATGACCCAGGTTTTACTGCCTGTCTCACTTTTCTGTATTTTGCATCTAGTATAACATTTTCTTAGTTTGAGGGTACACCATACACCTTTTCAGTTTTCACAATCTGACCATGAGATGGGTGTCTATTTACTATGGCCCATCTACTTCCCATTGGAAGCACTCAGGTGTTATTATTAATCTGATTCCTCCTAGTTGTGCAATCAGAAGCTGTAACCTTAAGATTTAATCAGGGCCAAGGCTGTAAAAACTCAATGTTGTAAATTACAATTACCATCTAAAATTCCAGAAGCCAGGAGGACAGTAAGTTTTTTTTTAAGAGAGAGAAAGAGAAACATTGATTTGGTTTTCCATTTATTTATGCATTCAGTTGTTGATTCTTGTATGTGCCCTGATGGGGATTGAACCTGCAACTGTAGCATATGGGGACAATGCTCTAACCAACTGAGCTATCTAACCAGAGCCAAGAGTTTCATAAATAAATTTCCAGTGCCTCAGCAGCAGTTATAGAGGGCCATGTTTTTATGTTTTTATAGCCATTCCAGCTTCTATAGTTAGTAGTCCTGTTATCAATGAGTTTGGGTTTTTGTCTCCTGGATTAAAATAATTTAAACCAGGAGCATTGATAACAGCAAAGGTAGATACACTGAGGTTCTGCAGAGGGTGAGAACACTGAGATAGGGCCTCAAGTTCTATACCCCAAATGTGGGGCTTAGGGATTTCTATCTTTGGGAACATGGAAGTTGCTGGGGTTAACCAAACAGTGTATAGTTTGGTTGGCTTTTTCCTTTTTAGGAATGCTGGGGTCCCACTGAAGTCCAGGTATGCATCAATAAAGAAAGGCATTCTGGGATTGTGCAAGGCTTATTATGGGATGCAGGAAGGGCCTTCCCAACCAGGTATTGAGTTTGTCTCTGGGGTTTGTGACTTGGCTTTAGATCTGAAAAACAAGCTTAAAAGAAGTCATGGTAGTTTCTGTCCCATTGTTTTATAGCTGCCTATTGATGATGTCAGAGTTCCAATAGGGCTTGACTTAACAGAGCAATTTTGGGGAACATTTTATTCTACCTGTTTCAGTCCCTGTAGGGTTAGGGGCTATGCATATTTCCATAATTAGGTTCTGGCATTTATACATAAAATTAATCTTTCTTTCAAGAAACAAAAACCAAGTTTATTCATTCATTTCTTGCACTTGAAGTACTCCTCAATACCATGCTTTGCCTGAGACTCAGTGGGAAAAGAGTAAATTTCTTTCTTAATATTCCTTTTCCACTAACCTTCTACAAAAACAGCTTATTAGGACAAACTACTTCCATTTAACTTCTCTTAAAAATATACACATCCTTTTCCTTCTCTTTCCAATAGCATTTCTTCTAAATTTCAAAACAGAAACCATAAAAAAGGTATCATTGATAATACAAAAGTTATTTTATACACCTTCATCAATTATTAACATCTGGACTGTATACATAAGGTTTGAGAAAAGCCTAAAGAACAAGTACAGTTATTATTACTAATGTTAGCAGATGGGTGAGAACAAACGGCCTGACTGGTGTGACTGGGTCAGTCGGGCAGCATCCCACAAAGTGGAAGGCCACTGCTTTGATTCCCTATCAGGGCAAACACCTGGGTTGCAGGTTTGGTCTCCACAGTTGGGGCACTATGAGGCAACCAATCGATGTTCCTCTCTCATATCTGTTTTTCTCCTCTTTCTCCCTGCCTTCTCCTCTCTCTTAAAATAAATAAATAAAATCTTTTTTTAATCAAAGTTCAACATCAATTTGTAGCTATACAGGCCTTGTCAATGTCTTGAGATAGCTGTCTATCTCTGATGTCAAAGGCTTCTCATCCTTGAGAAGTCTTTGATTTTCATGGTAGGTGGAGGCAAGCATCCAAAACAGGGGCAGATGTCCATTCTAGGTTAGGTATCTGATAAGGTTCCTTCCAACAATGTTGGAGAGAGTCTGTAATTAATGTGTTTTGTTTTGTTTTTTTCCAATGGACAAAAATCTCCTGATTGTGAGTTGTGGCCTTTGAGGTGTTCATCACCTGGGAGCATACTGTGAAATGATTGTTACTAATTTATCAGTCTCTGTAGGCTGATTAATGAGCCCGTGATAATAATGCAGAATGTCTCCTTTCAGAAGAGTTGATTTGCATGTCCCTTCATTCAGATTCCTAGAGTGGCTGGTGACTATTTCATAAGGAGAAATGCTATGTTTACCAAAAGTAGATTTCAGGTGGAGGATCAGTATAGGGAGAGCTTTTGGCCAAGGGAGATTAAAAGCTTCTGAAAATTACCTAGTTGAGTTTTAATTGTACCATTTGTATGTTCTACCAATCCAAAGAAATGGGAATGATAAGCACAATGAAAATAATGTAGAATGAGCCAGATATTACAAGTGAATTGCATTATTTGCTCAGTAAAATGCATCCCTCAGTCGCAGTAACTCAGAAGGAACTCCCCAACTGGGAATTAATTTTTTCCTAATAATTTACTGACCATAAGGCTGTTGCTTTCCTGCAAGGAATGTCTCAACCCATACAAATCATAACTAACACATATTTGTATTCATGAAATTATAGCATTTGAATAAAATGCAATTACTGTCCCTCAAATGGATCTAAAGAAAGTAGGAAATGTTCTTGAGGCCCATGGAGTGATTTTCCAGGGTTATTATTGGATATATAAAATCTGCTGTACACTTAATGGGCTGCAGTACCAGTGATGCGATTTACTCCATGAAATCATCTTTCAGGACACTGTTTTAACTCATGCGCATGTTAAGGTGCAGGTAATTAAGCTCCAGCTGGTAAGATTGGTTTCTGACCGGGTCCAAACCATATCTGTTTGCCTGGGATAGAGGTTCCCTCTTTTTGTTCCCATATCCTCTTTTCTTCTGCAGCTGTCCATTGAAATTATAAAAGAGAGTCTTTTGCTGGTTTAGCAGAAAGCAAGGAGCAATCTCAGGTCTGGATAATTTGGCTGTTTAATGTTGCCGGTCTAGCTGCAGAATCAGCTAAATAACTTTCTTTTGTTCTTATGGTGGCAGTTTGAGAATGTCCTGGAATTTTTGATAATTGCCAATTGTTTTAGTTTCTGTATGACATGTAAAAATTCTACAACATATTTTCCATTCCTTATGGGCTGCCCTGAGAAAATTAAGAAGACGTGCTGCTTTAACAATATTCTAAAGTTATGAGCTATGCCAAAGGCATAGCTACCATCAGTGTAAATATTGGCTATTTGATCTTTGGCCAATGGACAAGACCAAGTTAGAACTATGATGCGGACCCGGACTCATGGGGTCCGCTACATTGTGGATAAGGCACGAGAAATTCACACAGACTACCAAGTACTGTGGAGGAAAAGGGACAGCGTGGTTTTTCTCTCAAGGGGAGAAAAACCCCTCGGCCCTTGCAGTGACAGGCCTTTATTTCTTTTCTCTGCACATTACATGATGGTCCTCATTTACTATGCACAGGTTCACTTTAGGTGGTTACCTTTTACAGAAAACAAAGGAGCCAATGCCACCATTCACATCACAGAAGAAGGATATTTGCAAATGAAAAAGGGAAAAGTGGTTGAACCAGTTACACTCCATACTGGAGGTTTAGCACAGACTTTAGGAAGTTACAGTAAGCACTTGCTGCCTCAATTCAAGGTGAGGGAGTTTTAGCAAAAGCACATCTCACAGCAGTCTAGGTACATTGCAGGCCTGATTCTCCACAGGAGAACCTATCTGTGGGCATGGGTCCTGTCTGGGCCTACGCCACGCAGAATGGTCTCCTACAGAACTATTAATTAGGCTTGTTGGGCAGATCTTATTCAGTTAAATAAGAATTTTCAATTATGTCCACCAGGCAACTTATTGTATATCCAGCTCAGTAATGTCCCTGTTCATCTTTCAAAGATCCATCTGTAAATTAAGTCAGTGTTATCAACAGGTGTTTCCTGTAAACTATTCCTAGGAACAAGAATGTGATCGGTAAGCAAAACACAATTGTGGATGTCTCCATCCTACAAAGAAGGTAGCAAAGTTACTGGGTTAATACTGTTACATAAGGCTATTAACAATTACAGTTAAGTGCAGAAGGCAAGAGCCAGTCAACTGACAGAAGTATTAAGCGTGATAAAAATTCAGTGGCGATTTACCGGTAACGGAATGGGGAATATAAAGAAAGGAGAGCCTATAACTGTCTTTTCTGTTTGTTTGCATAACATGTCTACAGCAGAGATGGCTGTCATGCAGGGAGGGAGCCATCTGGCTACCCTCCCTGATAGTTGCTGACTATCATATCCAGTAGGTCTGTGATGATCACCATGTTTGAGTTTAAACTTCTAAAGTAGTTCCTTCATTTTTGTGTATAAAAAGTTATAAAGTTTATAATTAAGGTGTCCCAGAATGGGAGTTGTAGATAATTCTTTAGAGATTTTACAGGTTGTTTTCCTTCTGGGTTCCACTGAATTAGATCAGGTCAATTTGATTTTGATAAAACATATAAAGGCTGGGCCATTACTAAAAAATTGGAATTGCCCTGGCTGGTGTGGCTCAGTGGATTGAGCACCAGCCTGCATGAGAACTGAAAGGTCACTGATTTGATTCCCAGTCAGGGCCCATGCCTGGGTTGCAGGCCAGGTCCCCATTTGGGGGCATGCAAGCAACCAATTGGTATTTCACTCCCTCTTTCTTTCTCCCTCCTGTCTCCTCTTTCTAAAAGTAAATAAATAAAATCTATTTAAAAAATTGGAATCCAATTATGACTATATCCAGTCAAATCCAGGAACTCTCTAAGCTGGGGTTTTTTCCTGCTGTTCATTTGTTTGTTTTTAAAAGAGGAAAGGATATTATTCCTCTGAGTTTTCAGGGTTAATTAGTAGCCCATGTTTAGATATTAGATACCAAAGTATTTTCCCTGGGGTAAACAGAATCAGAACTTGTCCTTTAATATCCTGTGTCCATTTATAGCTAGCTGTTGTAATAGGTAAATTGTGTCCATTTGGGAGTATAGTAATTTCTTAGAGCATAAAAACTAAATCATCCACATATTGGATTAGAGTAGAATCTCTAGGAAATTTAACATCATTTAAGTTAACTTTAAAAAAAACATTATTGACTGATTTTAGAGAGAAGAAGGGAGAGAGAGAAACACTCATTTTTGTTATTCTGCTTATAATATTTATGCATTCACTGGTTGATTCTTATATGTGCCCTGACCAGGGATCAAATCAGAAACCTTGGTGCTTCAGGACAACACTCTTACCAATTAAGCTACCTGGCTAGGCTAAATCAGCTTTTAGTATCTAAGACAAGAGGTGGGACTCTGAGTATATTCCTTGGGAATTACTATCCAGGTAAACTTGTAATCTTCCCAGGTGAAAGAAAAGGGGTATTTCTGAGGTTTTGTTGTTGTTATTATTTTACAGAAATGCTGAAAAGGCACTATATAAATACTTGCAGTCCACAGGAATAGCTAATAGTAGGTTTTATGGATTAGGAACTATAAGATGTTTGGGAATAACTATTTAACGCTAGGAGATTCTGTACAGATCTCCATCCTTTCCCACTGATTTTTTTTTTTTTTTTTACTAAAAGGATAGAATTACAGGGCTTGTACGTGGAATTATAAGCCCTTTTTAAAAGTAATCTTATATTAGGCTTAATTCCAGCTTGTGTATAAATGATATCAGTGACTAGAAAAGTCCTGAAGTTGACTCGGAACATTCTGTACAAATGTTAAGTGTCAAGACTATATTTCTCCTGTGGAAGTTCCTTAAAATCATTATCTTCCCAGTTGGTTCAGGATCTGATTTATTTATTTCTAAATACATTTACCCCTCTGGAAAAAGGATATGTGGGCATCATGGTTTCAAGAAAATCTTACCCTATCAGGTGAATTGGGCAGATTTGATTAGCAAAAATATATTGAATATACTGCTACATAACATTCCCTAGTTGGAGGGGACAGGTTCTGGCTTATTTATTTATTTTAAAAGATTTTATTTATTTATTTATTTATTCATCTATTTCCAGAGAGATGGGGAGAGAGGGAGGAAGAGGGAAAGAAACATCAATTGGTAGCCTCTCACATGCCCCCAACTGGGGACCTGGCCCACAATCCAGGCATGTGCCCAGACTGGAATCCAACCAGTGACCCTTTGGTTCACAAGCCAGTGCTAAATCCACTGAGCCACACCAGCCAGAGCCAGGTTCTGATTTGAAAGCAGACATTGGTTTATTAGATAGTCCTACCATTTGCACAGAATCTTTATTTCAAGGCAGGAGGCAACTTCATTTGGTTTAGTTAAGAAAGATAAAACAGGCCCTGGCTGGTGTGGCACAGTAGATTGGATTCCAATCTATGAACCAATAGGTTTGATTCCTAGTGAGGGCACATGCCTCAGTTGCTGGCCAGGTTCCCAGTTGGGGACACATGACAGGAAACCAATCAATGTTTCTCTCCCTCTCTTTCTCGCTTCCTAACCCCTCTCACTGAAAAATAAATAAATTAAATTTTTAAGAAAAGAAAAGAGAGAGAGACTTCTGGCCAAGATGGAGGCATAGGTAGATATACTTTGCTTCCTTGCACAACCAAAAGAAGGACAAAAACATATTTAAAAACAAAAAATAACCGGAACTGTGAGAAAATCACATGAAAGTCCAACAACCAAGGACTTAAAGAAGAAAAATTCATCCAGACTGATAGGAGGGGTGGAGATGGGCAGCCAGGGCAGAGAGGAATCAGACAAGGCAGAAGCTGGCAGTCCCACATTTACATGTGGATAAAGCAGGAGGAACAACTGGGGAGTGAGACAGGCCACACAACCCAGGGTTCCAGTGCAGGGAAATAAAGCCTGAATAAAGTCTCTAACTGAAAAAAACCTGTGGGAGTTGAGAAGGCAGGAGAAACTCCCAGCCTCACAGGAGAGTTCATTGGAGAGAACCCCAGGGTCCTAGAACATACACAAACCCACCTACCTGGGAATAAGCACCAGAAGGGCCCAATATGCTTGTGGATAATGGGGCAAGTGACTGAACACCAGCTGAGAGCTGAGCAAGTGGCATTGTTCCATCTCAGATCCCTCCCTACATATAGCACCACAATGCAGTGGCCTGGGTTGCCCCGCCCTGGTTAATACCTAAGGCTCCACCCCTTACAAAGTGACAGGTGCACCAAGCCAAAGAAACATGGCCCAAATGAAAGAACAGATCAAATCTCCAAAAATATAACTAAGCGAAAGAGAGAGCCAACCTATCACATGCAGAGTTCAAACACTGGTAATCAAAATGCTCACAGAAATGGTTGAGCATGGTCGCAAAATAGAGGAAAAAGTGAAGGCTATGAAAAGTGAAATAAAGAAAAATATGCAGGGAACCAACAGTGGAGGGAGGGAAACTAGGACTCAAATCAACAGTTTGGACCAGAAGGAAGTAAACATTCAACCAGAACAGAATGAAGAAACAAGAATTCATAAAAATTAGGAGAGTCTTAGGAACCTCTGGGACAACTTTAAACATTCCAACATCCAAATCATACGGGTGCCAGAAGGAGAAGAGGAAGAGCAAGATATTGAAAACATAATGAAGAAGAACTTCCTCAATCTAGCGAAGGAAATAGACTTCCAGGAAGTCCAGGAAGATCAGAGAATTCCAAAGAAGTTGGACCCAAGAAAGCACAAACCAAGGCACATCATAATTACATTACCCAAGATGAAAGATAAATAGAGAATCTTAAAAGCAGCAAGAGAAAAGGAGACAGTTACCTACAAAGGAGTTCCCATAAGACTATCAACTGATTTCTCAAAAGAAACCTTGCAGGCAAGAAGGGGCTGGAAAGAAGTACTCAAAGTCATAAAAAGCAAGAACATACATCCAAGATTACTCTATCCAGCAAAGCTGTATTTAGAATGGAAGGGAAAATAAAGTGCTTCTCAGATAAGGTCAAGTTAAAGGAGTTCATCATCACCAAGCCCTTATTATATAAAATGTTAAAGGGACTTATCTAAGAAAAAGAAGATAAAAAAATAGGACAGTAAAAACACAGCAAACTCATAGTTATTAACAACCACACCTAAAACAAAAGCAAACTAAGCAAACGACTAGAACAGGAACAGAACTACAGAAATGGAGATCACATGGAGGGTTATCATTGGGGAGGAGTAGGGAGAGGGGGAGAATGTGGGAAAAAGTACAGGGAATAAGAAGCATAAATGGTAGGTACAAAATAGACAAGGGGAGGTTAAGAATAGTATGGGAAATGAAGAAGCCAAAGAACTTCTATGTATGACCCATGGATGTGAACTAAGGTGGGGAATGCCGGAGGGATAGGGGGTGCAGGGCAGAGGGGAATAAGGCAGCGGAAAAAATGGGACAACTGTAATAGCATAATCAATAAAATATACTTTAAAAAAAGAAAAAACAATAAAGTAGCCCCAGTATCTATAAGGGCCTTAGTAATTTCCCCTTTTATGGTAATTTCAACTTCTCCTAAACTTTAAGGAGAAGGAGTAAGGCCTTCTCAGTCCTCAGAGAAACCATATACTTGCTCCTGTTTCTTTTCTTTCTAAATCCCATTTCAATTTTCTATAATTCTTCTTAAGGTGACCTGGCTCTCTACAATAAAAACAGATTCTTCTACAGGAGTTTCCCAGAAAACCCTATTTAGTAATTCTGTTGCTTTTGCTCCCAGAAGCTAGTAGGCAGATTAATTGGAATAGGTCAGAATAGCCTCAGGATCACATATTCTAACAGTTAAATTAAATTTCTTTGCACATCCATCAGGGTCCCAGAGAAAATTGGGGAAATCTATAAGATTTAACAGATACAGTTGGCTATGTTCCTGAAACTAGCTTTTTTCCAAAGGGGGTTTCTAGAATTCCTGGATTATCCTTGTCTGAATTCCTATTGTTATTTACCCCAGGTCAGTAGGGAGTGGTAGTGGAGGAGACATAGAAGAGACAGAGGGAAAGGTACAAGGAGGGCAAGTCTAGCCAAGGAATCTCAGAGAGCAAAGAATACAGTGGAGAACTATAGAAGGGGCAGGAATGGGGTGTTAGCATTTATTAGCTTCAGAAGCCTCCTTTAGTTCAACGACAGTCTTTAAAATTTCTTATTAACTTTTTAAAAAACAAATATATCTGTGCTTCTCCTGGAAGTTTCTAATCTCTAATCAAGATGCTTCCCTTGCATTCCATGTAATTTTAGAACCTGCATTTTCTTTTTTTTTCTTGTTCTTTAAGATTTTATTTATTTGTTTTTGGAGAGAGGAGAAGGCAGAAAAAAGGAGAGGGAGAGAAACATCCATAGTTTGCCTCTCAAGTGCCCCAACTGGGGACCTGGCCTGAAACCCAGGTATGTGCCCCAACCAGGAAATGAACTGCGACCTTTCAGTTTGCAGGACATTACCCAACTCACTGAGCAACACCAGTCAGAGCTAGAACCAGCATTTTCTAATTTTGGATGCAAAAAATTAATTTAGCTCCCCCCCCCCAAAAAAAAGCCCTTCCATTTTGGCCATCTTAAATTGATATAATTTCTAGTTAAATCTTCCCATTTCTGTAAGTATTTGCAAATAAAGGCTTCCTATTTCTTTTGTATCTGCAGAAGTGTTAATGGAGCTGGAGGCTGGGAGTTTCTGGCCTTGGAGGCATGATTTACCATGTTAATTTTGTTTTATTCTGGAATCTGCAGAGTCTGAACAAATTTCTAGGGATATTGTGTGGTGAGTTGAAGGGTGCTACTTATGGGTTGAGTTCCAAAAGGCTGTCACCTCCTGAGTCATCTCAAACACTCTTACATGTCTCAGTTTTTCTCATCAGCTGTCTAATACAGCCATGAGGACTCAGAGTGTTAGGTAACCAACCTTTATGAGCACATCCCCAGACAGATCAATTTAATTACAGTCGAGTTGGAATTTCTTATAGGGCTCTTGCACATCGGGAGGTGGACCCTCTGACACTTCCACACAGATTCCTGGTCACCAAGAAGACTCAAAATTTGAGCTAGAGGGAGGAAGTGCTTCTTATCTCTGGACCCCAGCGAGTTCAGGCTCTCATTTGTCCAGCAAAATGGTTTTTGTTCAGACTCTCAGAAAGCAATTGCAAATGAAAAGACCAAGTCAAAACAACAGCCACCTTTTTTTCCTCTTGTACTGCCTTAGCCTGGGTTCTCTCAACCCTTAACCTATAGTTTTACCTCAAGGAATTGGGGGGGGGGGGAACCAGCTCAAATAAAACCAGAGCCTCTTACCTTAAAACACGGAGGTCTGAAATTCCATGTGAAACTCACCCAAGTTCACCTGATGCAAAACGAGGAGCAGGTGGAACACAATGGGTCCCTGCTGGTACCTAGGATGGGGTCTGGGTCTGCAAGGTGGTCCTGGGTGGGCTTCTTTGGAATCCTGTCGCATTATGCCAAGTAAATGTCAACATAAGAAATGTCCAAACCTGTAAGAATTTTTATGAGTTTATCTGAGCCATACTGACAATTGACAATTGCCAGGAAGCAAAATCTCAACTGATTGAGAAAATGCTCCAGAGAATGGCAGTTATGCACTTCATTTTATACATCAGAATCAAAGGAGAAGCTGTAAGGGGGTTATAAGAAATCCATTGGTAATAGATTAGAGAGGTGGCAGAAAGCAAAGCTGGGGAAGTCTCTGGGATTGGATAAGAGGTAAAAGGAAGAGACAGACACATATTCCTTTTACATTGGGTGGTTATAGGATAGTTAGCAGTTAACAATGAACATAATAACAATAACAAAGAGGGGACCCCTGGTTTAGCACTCTGCTAGGAGATTGTGCTCTGAGGGGTCTGGAAAAAGGGATTACTCAGACATTCCAAAGCTATGTTATCATATATGCAGAAAGACAATAGACAGGCTCAGTTAAAGCAAAGATTGACCTTTGTTGTGGCAGATACCTGCCTAAGACATGACTACCATGATTCACTTTTAGTTAAGAAGTTTTCATTTCAGACCATCCTATGTGGTTTCTTTTGGTCTCTGACTTTGTAAGGCCATCCTGCAGGCATCCCCTGAGTTTGTCAGGTCTAGCATGTGGCCCCTTTTTTGTCCACAGAAGAATGCAGGAGGTCAGGATAAAAGGGGTTCTGATCAGGGATCGGGTCCTGGGGCTTGGCTTCCACAAGGAAGCAGCAGTTGGACCTAGGGGCTAGAAAATGTGTGGGGGACACTAGTGGCTGGTGAGGGGCAGTGCTTGGTCTAGGGATGGAGTACGAGTTGAAGGCAGCTGTTGGGACTATGGACAGAGGTGTGAGCCTGAGGCTCAGGTCAGGGGCCAGCCCGCTCCCAGAGTGGGTCCTGGGAGCTTATGAGTGGATGGAAGGCAGCTGAGTGAGTCTATCACTGCAGTGGCAGGGTGTGGCAGTCCCAGAGCACAGCAGAGGCTATCAGTAAACACTCAGACTGCAAGGCAGCTGGGATCACAGAACTCAGTGCTAACTGTACCTACCAGTACCAGCAGCCATCACTTAATGCCCCTTCTAGGGCAGAGCAGGTAAGTAGCTTTCTGGCCTCAGGAAACAAGGGACTTTAACAGGGGTGGGAATGGTTTCTTGAGCCTTTCATACCAATAAACTCCAGACCTGGGTTCTCTGTTCTATAGCCCTGGCTTCTGCTGTGCCCCTCTTCCTGCCCTTCCCTACAATGAAATACTCAGCAGGCTGGTGGCTACAGCAGCTGTGCACCCTGAGTCCCTGGGAGCCTTTTTCATCAGATGCCTAGGAAGTTGAAGGGACTGACCCAGCCTTCAGAGCCCTGACCCCATCCTACATTGCTTCCCCCACAAACCCCAGCAATCTGAAGGACCATGTTGAATGGCCACCAGGAGATGTGCTAGCAGTGTCATGAAGGAAAGCTGGGAGGAAGCTGCATGGCACAGACCCATCTGCCCTTGGGGAAGGAGGCCAGGCAGGACTTGCTGGTGTCTGACATCACCACTGCCCCACAATACCTGAGCTGGTTGGGATAGGGAACAGATGCCCCATTTTGCAGATTAGAAAACTGAAGCTCACAAAGGTCTGGTGAATTCATTCAGAGCACATGACTAGTAAGAGGCAAAGCCAAGAATGTGCCTTCTGATTGTTAGTCCAAGATTTCTTTCCCCGGATGACACTGCTTGCTCTCAGAGCTGTGGGACCCTCCCCACCTTGTCTATGACTTGCTCTACCCTCACCAGACCCCTCCCACCCAAGATGCTCCTATACCCAGGCATCCAGCCTCCCACCCCCAGCTCCCAGGGGTCTTCATTTCCTTCCTGCCCACTCTTCAGCCTGAGACAAAGGTTACAGCTGGCCACATCTGGCCAACAAATGTGTTTTAACTGGCCTGCATATGCATTTAATATTTTTAAATTAATGGTCAACATACAACCTTTGGGAGATTTCACCAAAAAACCTAATTTCCAGTTTCTAGGCCTGTGTTCCCTCTTACAGCAGCCATCTGAGATGCTGCCACCCTTCAGCTGGGCTGTGCTCCCCAGTCACCACAACCCCGCTCTCCTAGAAGTCTCCCGCACCATCCATTTCCGTCTTACTATTGCGCAAGTCCTATTTTTCTGAGAGAAGGAAAATAGTTCTGTGTCTTCTAAAAGGAGAAAACAAAAGATAAGCCAAGAGGAAACATTTGGATCAGAAGGGGGAAGGAACTTACTTCTTTATAGAAATGAAAATGAGGACTATGCACACATGTAGTGAGCAGCAGGTTGGCAGGACTGAAGTTGCTAGAGGCAGTGGTCAGAGGTGAAGTCACAGGGGTAATAGGGTCACAACAGGGTCTCTGCAGTCAAATGGTAGGCTATTGCACTATCTGAGCAAGAGTGATATGACCTTACTTTTCAAAAGCTTACTCTTGATTTTGTGTTAAGAACAAACTGTAGGGGAAAGGAGCAGGGGCCAAGGCTGAGCCACAGTTAGGAGGTTACCCCCTTAATCCAGGCAGATATGATGGGGCGTGGGGAGAGGAAGGAAGTCAGGAATGATGCCAGAGTTTGGCCTGAGCCTTTGGAAGAATACAGCTGCTGCCTTCCACAGTGGAAGGACGGAGACATGGGCAGATCAGAAGTCCACGTGGCACATGCAGAGTTGGAGATGCCCACTAGACAATCCCCTAGGAGCTGCCGAGGGCACAGATGGATCTGAGAAGCTAGGGTTCCAGAGAGAGCAGTCCAGGTAGGAGACACACATAAGGGGGTCATCACATGGCTGGCATTGAGGACTGAATGAGCATGCAAGTAACCTGCCTGTTGATGGAGAAGAGTCTTAAGGCCCAGCCATAGATATTGGGGAGAAATGGAGGGACCAAAAGAGTCTGTGAAGGAGCAACTACTGAGATAAGAAGAAAACCAAGAGTGGAGTATTTCTTTCCCCTGAGGCTCAGAGAAGAGATTTGCCCAAGGTGGCAGAGTTGAGATTTGACACAGGCATCTGGCTGTAGAACCTGGGTCTTCACTGCCACATGATGGTCTAGTGGTGACCCACTTAGCCAGTGAGGGAGAGTGCAGGTTACAGACATACAGGCAGACACAACTGGGAGAGCCCAGAGTGAGGCTGGCACTGAGGGGTGATCTGGGGAGGTCTGAGAGTGCTCAGTGCCAGCCTGGGAAGGGGCTCCTGGGCACACAGTTTGGACCTGCCTCATCCCAACAATGGGGGTCTCCCACAGGTGTATGCTGGAAATGTTCTCTATGAGCACAAGATGCCTGCTGAGCCCTTCTGGGAAGCCCATGACACTGTGAAGCTCCGGCTGGTCTCACCCCCTGCCCCCGATTTGGCCACCACCCTTGCTGTGGCTGTGTCTTTTGAGGCTGCCTGTCCCCAGCACTCTAGCCGCCTCTGGAGGAACAAAGGTGAACAGCATGACAGGCTGACAAAGTTAGGGGGATACTGGGAGAGGACCAGAGAGGAGGGGACACAAAGCCAGGGTCAGCCCCAGGACCTGGGATGTTATAGGGAGGGTGGGCAGATGGAAAGGCTTTGAGGTCAGAAGGGAGACATGGCCCGTATTCCTCCTGGGACCTCTGAACCCCATTTTTGGTTACCGGGTCTGAGAGGGGAGGCACACCATGACTTGGGGGCCCCTGTCTGGGGGTCCATGACTCTTCAGTGGACTGGACCTTCATAGCCTGTGTTCTACCCCCAGGTCTCTGGGTCCTCAAAGGCCAGCGGGCCAAGATCACCAGAGCTGCCCTTGATGCCTCCAACCTCCTGGCCAGTGTCATGTTGCCACAGCGCCCAGAGCATGATGTGCTGTTCCAGGTCACGCAGTTCCCCACCTGGGGCCAGCTGTTGCTGTCCGAGGAGCCCCTCCATGCCGGGCAGTCCCACTTCCTGCAGTCCCAGCTGGCTGCAGGGCATCTGGTGTATGCCCACAGTGGTGGGGGCACTCAGCCAGATAGCTTCCACTTCCATGCCCACCTCCAGGGTCCAGCAGGGGCCTCCTTGATGGGACCTCAAACCTCAGAGGCCTTCACCATCTCGGTGCAAGATGTGAATGAGCAGCCACCTCGACCACAGGCCTCTATCCCACTCCAGCTCACCCAAGGCTCCCAAGCTTCAATCTCCCGAGCCCAGCTGAGTGTGCTAGACCTAGACTCAGCTCCCGAGGAGATCGAGTTCAAGGTGCAACGGGCACCCCACAATGGCTTCCTGAGCCTGGCAGGGGCCAGTGCAGGGCCTGTGACCTACTTCACACAGGCCGATGTGGACTCAGGGCGGCTGGCCTTCGTGGCCAATGGGAGCAGTGTGGCAGGCACCTTCCAGCTGAGCGTATCTGATGGAGCCAGTTCACCCCTGCCCATGTCCCTGGTTGTGGATGTCTTGCCATCCACGATTGAGGTACAACTGCAGGCACCCCTAGAGGTGCCCCAAGCCTTAGGGCGATCTTCACTGAGGCTCCAGGTGGTTTCAGACCAGGAGGAGCCAAATGCCACATACCACCTCACCCAGGGGCCCAAGTATGGGCATCTCCTGGTGGGTGGGCAGCCAGCCACGGCCTTCAGCCAGCTCCAGGTAGACCAAGGTGAGGTGGCCTTTGCTTTTACCAACTTCTCCTCCTCCCACGACCACTTCACTGTCCTGGCACTGGCCAGGGGTGCCAACACATCAGCCACAGTGAATGTCACTGTGAGGGCTCTGCTGTATGTGTGGGCTGATGGGCCATGGCCCCAGGGTGCCACCTTGCGCCTGGACTCCACCATCCTAAATGCAGGTGAGCTGGCCAACCGCACAGGCAGTGTGCCCCATTTCCGGCTTCTGGTGGGACCCCGATATGGCCGCTTGGTCCGTGTGCCCTGGGCCAGAACAGAGCCCAGGGACAGCCAGCCTGTGGAACACTTCACACAGCAGGACCTTGACAATGGAAGGTTGGGGCTGGAGATACACAGGCCAGAGGGTAGGTCCCCAGGCCCTGCAAGTGACAGTCTCACTCTGGAGCTGTGGGCAAGAGGTGTCCCACCTGCTGTGGTCTCGCTGGACTTTGCCACTGAGCCTTATGATGCAGCCCAACCCTACAGCGTGGCCTTGTTTAGTCTCCCTGAGGCTGCTCAGACAGAAGCAGAGAGGCCAGAGAGTAGCCCTCCAACTGGCAAGCCAGGCCTCGCGGCCTCCAGCCCTGTGCCCACTGTGGCAACAGAGGGCTTTCTAGGCTTCCTAGAGGTCAACATGTTCAGCATCATCATCCCTGTGTGCCTGGTCCTCCTGCTCCTGGCACTCATCTTGCCCCTGCTCTTCTACCTCCACAAACGCAACAAGACAGGCAAGCACCATGTCCAGGTGCTGGCAGCCAAGCCCCGTAATGGCCTGGCCAGTGATATGGAGACCTTCCGTAAAGTTGATTCCAGCCAAACCATCCCACTCACAAACTTGACTGGCCAGGGGCCCTCTCCAGGGGGCCATCCTGACCCAGAGCTGCTACAGTTCTGCCGAACAGCCAATCCTGCCCTCAAAAATGGCCAGTACTGGGTGTAAGGCCTGGCCTGGGCCCAGACACTGAAAGGCCAGGAACAAGCTTCCTCAGGCCCCGGCCCCATTGCTCCCATGCCCTGGTGCTGTCTGAGTGTCCCCAGAGCCACAGAGACCTGAGGATGTCAGGGGTGGAGGGTGCTGGGAGAAACCTGCAGGGGTCTGGGACAGAGTACAGTCAAGAACTGGCATCTCCCCAGCCTATTCCATGCAGAGAACTACAGGGGCCAAGGGCAGAGGCAAACTCAGGGAGTCAGCCCTGGAGCTACTTTGAGCTGTCAAAACCAGAGCAACCTCCTACATGGGTGAGGACATTGGGTCCTGGGTCTGTGACCTTGGGTGAGTCACCCCTGACCCTCTTAAGGACAAGGAGAAGAAAGGAAAGGGAGGGGCAGACAGGGGTTCCTGGGTGTTCCCTCCACACCAGGCCTCCCCTTGTCTCTGCCCCAGGGTTAAGAGAAAACTTTTCCCTCTTATCTTTTAGGGAGATGGTATTCCCCAGAGCAGAGGGCAGAAAGAAAGGGACCCTCCACTCCCTGGAAGGCATAAGCCAGTAAAATGTGTTCAGAATGCAAGTTTGGTGGGTTGCTCTAGGGACAGGCTTATTTAAGGGGGATTATAAGGAAGCTGTTTACATGGCGCTTAGCTAGCCCACACTGATGGAGCCCCTGGCAGTGCGAGATGGAGGCTAGTTCATTCATGGGCTGAGGGCTAAGCAAACATGGGTCTGTGGCCCTGAAGAGGGTTAGGCTGGGGAGCATGCAGGGTCTGAGGCCATGAACACTGTAGTGCCTGTGTTCCCCTGATGACTGGAGGGCAGGCGTTGGGGGCACTTGGCTCCATGCGGCCTGGATAAACGGTGCTTCAGAGATTTTGGACGGCTTGTATGTTGTTTGTCTGACCATGCACTGGACCCTTGTCCTCACCAACCTGCACTCCCTTGAGCCTCAACCAGCAGTGTGGCCAGGGCCACAGGAGCCCTGAACTTCTACGCCCTGGGGCCTTCCAAGTCTCTGCCTCCTGTTTGTGGGAAGCCCTTTGCTTTAGTAGACATAGGCTAGGCCCTCTCTGAGGAGCTTAAAGCAAAAAAGGAAACTAAGAGATGTTCAGCATCCAGCCCTAGATTTTTTAGCCTGAGTTTTGGCCTCCACAGCTCTATCCTTCCCTACCCACCTCTTAAGAGGTCAGAACAGAAAAAGTGAGGAAAGTGAAGGGAACATGGGGACCCCAAGCCCAGACCCTGGTGCTGATGAGTAGGCTGAGGCACTGCACCCACAGGTGCCTTCCCGCCGCTTGCTGGAGATTTTCACAAGGAAGATTTCTGCTGGCCTCTACCCTTCCAACAAGAGGCCCAAGGGGCAAGGCGCTCCTTCTCAAAGGCAGAGTAAGCAGCACGGATTCTGAAAGCTGTTCCTGTGTGTGGCCTGAGAGGTTGTCATTTGGTTAGGAGTGAGTTTGAGACACTGTCTCCAGGAGACCCCCTATGAGTTCCTGTGGCGCCACCACCCTCTGGTTCTTTCCCTTTTGAGGGTCTCTCCCAGGATTGCAATGGAGACAGATTGTGGATCCCAGGGGATAACCCAGGTGAAGTCCCCAGAAGAAGCATGAGAGGTGTCTGAGCTCTGGGGTGGGGGTAAGAGGCAGGCTTCTGAGCACAGCCAGATTGGAGGTGGAGTGCCCCAGACAGCCTTTGGCTGTTGACCTGCATCTGAGGAGCAGAGGCACCTCTTCCCTGTGCTTTGACATCTATAACATCTAATTCAGGAACTAGGGCAACAAAGAAGTTCCCCTCTTCTGCACAGGCTGTCCCTGGACCACCCTTCCATCTGATGCCCTTTACATCTCAGCATCTGGCTGCCTAGATCCTCTCCACTCTCTCAGAAGGTTCAAGAGGGCCCCTGGAATCCTGGCATGTCACTGCTGAAAGAGCCCAGAGGATCACAGGGAGACAGAGTCAGAGAGGGAAAGGGTCACACTCAGCAAGGCAGCAGTACAGTGGACCAGACCCCTAGGCCTAGCCAGCTCTTGCTGCCACAGTGAAAAGCTTGCCCTAGAGGGCAGCCAGGAGCCATAGGTGGGGAGGCCCTCAGAGATCCCTCCATATCCAGAGCTCAAAATCCTGGCCTGACTTCTGGGTCTCCTCAGCACCCTCTAGGCCAACCTCACACAGGGCCTTGTCAAGGGTGTCTACAAGCCACACCCCATGCTTTGCCCTGCCTCTCCCAGAAGCCCAGGGCTGGATCCTCAGGGCCCTGATATCTGGGGCCAGTCTCCACCCAGAGCAACCAGTTTCCTTGAAACTGTAAACTGAGACAAGGGTGACAGACCTGCAAGGCAGGATCTGGCCTCAGCTTGGATTTCCCCCAGAGGGCTGACCCAACCCTCTCTGTTCACACAAGCCAGCCTGCCCTGCCCCCAGTGTCTACTCCAGCTCCTCTAAACCTCTGTTGGACAGTGGGCTGGCACCCAAGGCTTTGGGCCAACAGCTCTGCCAGGATCTTGCAAATTTCAAATATGCCCCCAGAGCTTAAGGGGGTTGATATCCACTTTACAAAATAATTCACCATCCCCTTCTGTTAAAGAGCCAACTCCTCCCAGGCACTGAGGATGGAAGCCAACCTGTATACAAGTGATCAGAAATGTCTGGGAGCCTCTGACCCTCTTTCTCACATACACACAATGTACACTTGTACAAACAGCTGTGCACCTTCCGATCTTCAGACATACAATACAGAAATAAATACCTACCTACATAATATACACATGTACACACAAACTTTGGGGATATATGCTTCTTGACTGTGGCCTTCCCACAGTCCCAGCAACTAGCACATTGAGCCAAGGGCCAAGATGCCCTGCCCATCCAGGGACCCAAGGTGACGTCAGCAGATTTGGGAAGTGCCCCGCAGTGGGAAGGGTGGCATTGGAGTGAGTGTGGGGAACAGGATAGGAGTTCCAGAGAGATCCCCAGCTTAGAAGCCCTGACCACCACCATAAATGGTTTAACCTCTTAGGTGTGAAAGAAAGGGCTCACTTTCAGCCCCTCTCCTCATTCTAGAAGCTGGCCCTTTAAGTGGAGTTGCTATTGCCGCTGTGAAACCCACTGAGCTAGAACCATCATCCTCCAAAAGGAAACAGGAGAAATGGTCCCCCACCACCACTTCCTGCTGACCAGTTTGAACTGCTGACATCTTCCTCTGGGCCCTGAATATTCCAGATCTTAAAGGGACGAACATACCTGTGTAGCCCCCCAGAGCTCTCTGGTTGGGTCTCCTGTTCCCGGCCATAACGTGCCCTGGCAAGTAGGTGGGGCAGGAGCTCTCTCCACAGCTTCTAGCCCACTGCAGGCCCTCTCAGTTAATGTTGTGTAGTTACTGCTATGATTATTCAGGTGTTGCCAAGCTCATTTTGTGCCAAAACTGCTGTGGGAACTGCAGATAGGAATCCCTCCATCCCTTCCTGAAGAGCTCCAGATCTGCCAGTGAGTACCTAGCACACCATGATGTATGCCCTAGTCCAGTGGTTGGAGCTGGCTGATGAGGGGGAGCCCAGAGTTAGAAGGCAGGTGGCTCTGTCCGCATCCTTCTTTAGTTAAAGAGTATAGGCTTTTCCTGGGAAGGGGCAGCCATGCAGCTGCCAAGCCTAGCATGCCCAGCTTACCTCCTGATCACATTTCCATTCTTAGTGCAATGAGATGCATAATTTAACTGAGAGCTGCTATCCTCATAAAGGGTGCCAGCTTCTCAGAGGATACCTGTGGCATCTAGGATAACTTGTGGACTTTACAGTGTTCCTTCACATTTCAGGTGTCCTAAGAGCTCCTAAAGACAGAAGCAGCCCTGGTTAAATCAACCAATGGCCAAGAAGGGACTTTTCTACCTGAACACAGCTTCACTGTGGGCTGTAGGAGCTCCCTAGCTCCTAACCTTGGAACTGCCAACTCTGTTAGCCTGGACCTGGGAGCTAATCCCAAGGCTTCCTTCTGATGGCTGGTAAGGTCACAAAGGACTCAAGTGACCAGTCCTGAAGGCCCAAATTCAATGAGTTCTCTAAGTGTTTACCACTAAAAGTAGGGTCTAGGGACCAGCAACACCTGGGAGCTTGCTGGAAATGAGGAATCTCAGGTGCACCCCAGAGTTGCTGAATCATACACTGCATTTGAACAAACTCCCAGGTACTTAGAACACAACCAAAGAGCAAAATCGAAGACACACTAAGTCTTCCTCCTCAACCACTGGGGAAACTGAGTCAGAAGAGGCAGGGACCAGGCAAATGTCACACTAAGGCAGCGATTTTCAATCCTTTTTTTCATCTCATGGCACATAAACTAATTACTAAAATTCTGCAGCACACCAAAAAATAAAACTTTTGCCGATCTGACAAAATAGGTATGGGGAGCAAAGGGGGGAAATCAGGACAACTGTAATAGTATAATCAATAAAATAAAATTTAATATGTAAGTATAATTTTGATTCATTCACACCAAATAGCTATTGTTCCGTTGAATGTTGTTATTTTTTCATTTGACAATCTAAGGGAAAAGAGGTCAGTGCCCATGACTAAAGAGTCAGGTTCTGCATGGTGTAAAAACTTTTGTGGCACATGGGTGAAACTCATTGCACTAAGGCAATCACTCAGCCTGGAAGGAGGTCGGACCTTATGACTCTGTTCCATTATCTTTCACTCCACTGGCAATAGATGTTTATTGAACATCGACTAATCTCTCCTCAGCCTTTTGGCTAAGATCAAGAGTAGTATCTGAACATCTACTAACCACCTAACCCTGGCTCCCTGTCCTTCTCCCCCACACTCTTTTGAAGTGCCTATATACCCCATATATTTGAGGGGATAGGGTTCTTTTTATAAATTTTTTTATTTGTTTATTTTTTTAAAGATTTCATTTATTTATTTTTTAGAGAGGGGAAGGGAAGGAGAGAGGGAGAGAAATATCAATGTGTGGTTGCTTCTCACGTGCTCCCTCCTGGAGACCTGGCCTGCAATCCAACCATGTGCCCTGACTGGGAATCAAACCAGTGACCCTTTGGTTCACAGGCCAGCATTCAATCTACTGAGCCACACCAGCCAGGGCTGGGGATAGGGTTCTGATGTGGGGGTTCCTACTCCAGGGGCCTCCAGTGAGGCAAAGAGGGAAGGAAAGAAGGATGAGGCTGGAAGCTAGGTCCGATCCAGTAGGGAGGGTCTTTAGGAAGAAGCCCACTCTCACCCTTACCTCCCAAAGACTGGTCCCTGTGAAGTGCAGCAGCTCCCTACACCCTACCTTTTGCTACCCAGCTGGTCCTCTCCCTGGCTTCACCCCACCTGTCTGGGTCTCACATACAGAGTGAAGGACAGAGGGAGGTGTCCCGGGAGTCACCAGTTGGTCACCTGTCTCAGCCATGGCAGAGCAGAGGGGTCAGCAGAGAAAGAGGAGGAGCTGACTGTTTGTCAGGCTTCCACCAAGCCTGGTCAGGAAGGAGAGGTTGGGTTCCCAAGAGTTCTCTGTCCCACAGAGGGTGGAAGTTAGAGACACTGCTACACTAACTGTCCCTTCTGTCCCCCAGAACAGCTATAGTCCCCAGTCTAGGTGCTGCCCTGGTCCTGGCACCCAACTCCCCTCCCCTTCCAGGTTGCTGTGACCCCGGCATGAGCAAAGGTCCTCAGTAACTTCTTTGGTAAACATAATTCATTGCTGTGTATTTCTTCAGGGCAGTACCCAGCCTGGCCCAGGGTCAGGTGCACAGTAAATGTTCAGCAAGCATCTGTGGCCCGACTATAGCCCCTCCACCCCACAGGTCAAGAAGTCTCTAACCACCAATCCCAACTGGACCTCCTTTCTTGAGTTGCCGCTGGTTCCCCTCGCTTCCCTCATTTCCAGGGATGCTGGCTGGGCTCCCAATTGCTGCTCTGGCTCCCAGATCCCTTTCAGGGTCCAGGCAGAAGTGACCCCAGGCCCTAAGTTTCTAAGGAGCAAGTTTAACCTATCCCTCTCAGACTCTTCAGAGCTCACTCCTCTCTCTATATATATTCACCCATGGCTCCCTCCAACCCAGACATCCCAGGTCTATCTACTCAGAAACCCATGGGCTATTGTACATGATAGCCCACCACAAATAGAATCAAAGTTGATTACATGGGGCAGGAGGAAGAGACAATGTAGAGCCCCCTCCTACTCAGCCTCCTCCTGCCCTACAGCCCATCCTCAGAATCTCCTGTGCCAGTTGATCTAATGACTACAGCACTCACCTGACCTAACCTTCAAGAGCAAGGAGCACAGCAGAGCCAAAGGTGCCACCACTGCTACCCACCCAGAGGACCCTGAATGCAATCAGAGGGCTCAGAGTCCCAACCTTATGGGAGTAACTGTCACAACCACACAGCATAATTTCTGGAGGCTCAGAGCCCCTCCAGATGCCAAGGACACATCTCTCAGCAGTGGAAATCTGGGCACCAAGAGAGGCATAGAGTAAGTGTAAGTGGGCCAGAAATACCAGACATGTTGGCCTTGGCAGTGACCTCCAAGATCCAGGGTCTTGTTGGGGAAGATGGAGCCTATTCTAAATGGTCATTGAGCAAGCAGGCAGGTAGGCAAAGCTGGTAGAGTCCTGGAAGTGACTCAGGGCAGAAAATCCCCTTCTGAGTCAGCCTTGGTAAGAGGTAGCCTTGTGGGCATGGCATCCAGACAGACAACTGGGGCAGAGCCCGTGAACCCCATGAAGACTCCAGACCATAGGACCTCAGCCCCTCTGTCCCATGATCTGCCCTGAGAACCTCAGAATCTAGGGACAGAACCCATGACCATAAGGAGGGAGGGCAGGGCTGGTGACTGTCTCTGTTCAATGAACTCGTGCAAGTCCACCTACCTACTCTAACTCAGGTGGGATCATTAACCCGAGACAGTATGGATCTAAGCCTGGAGGACCTTGGTGCCTGCTTTCTGCCTAGAGCCCCACCCCCTGACTTTATTTCTGCCCCATTGCCCATCCATACTGGTATCCATGAGATGTGGCTAGCAGGAGGCCCCAGACCAGGTCCCACTTCTCCGCTGGAGTTAGGACCTATTGAAACAGAGCAGCTGACCAAGATTTCTTTTCAAATGGTCTTTGTTGTGACAGTGCTCTTAGAATAGCATCATACATAGTAAATGTTCAGTAAATGTTGACCATATGATCAGTGTTGTTATAATGGTGGTGATTTTGAATTGCCCAGCATATGGGTCTGGCATATTCTAGATGCTTAACAAATGTTCAAAGTTAATGTTCTTCTTCTTATTACAATTTATTATAGCCATCACAGTGCCTGGCACATAGTAGGTGCTAAACAAATGCTCAGTCCTCCTGGGAAGTCAAATGCATGCATTCCCCTTCTGGAAAAGAGAACATTGAGGCACTCATCTCTGCTGGGTTCTGGAAGGGAGAGTAAGGTGTGCATCAAGGAGTCAAGTTCCAGGGTAGAAGCTAGCATCCCCACTCTGAACTCCCTTTCTCCATCCCTACCTCACTGATTCAGAGGACTATCCCTGAGGTTGAGGGTGGGGTGGGCTGCAACCATATGGCCTACCTTGGAGGAAGAGGGTAGGATGGGATGGGTGGATTCAGGGAGGGCCAGAACACAGGCTTCCTGGAGGAGACAGGGCCTTTGGAGGCCAGGCTGAAAGAAGCTGTGAAAGGCCCAATCTGATAGGGAGCAGCCTCCAGGAGTAAACCTGGTACTGGACTGGAGGCATGTTCTTCCACCACTGCCCATGTTTCAGGGTCAAATCCTTTAAGATGAAGAAATGGGGGGAGGGATGGCTAAGACCCTGGGCCAGAACTTTGTGCCCAGTTGCCCCCAGTTTGAGTGGTCTCAGTTGTCCAACTACCCAGGGGTCATCCTAGAAGCATCAGGAGTTGGCCAGGAAAGGATATCCCCATCCTGCATATATGTATACCCCACACCCCACCCAGCTGATGCCAGCAATACTGGGCTGAGCTTCAGTGCCAGGAAAGAAGGAGGTTACCCACTCTGCCAACTGGGACAACACAGCCTCCTGTTAGCCAGAGGACAGGGTAGGGCTCTCTAGGCCATCCTGGCTTCAAGCCATCCCTCCAGAGGGTGGGGCAGGGACTGGTGCTTACCCTCTCCTATCTCTTCACACCCAAGCCTTGCTGAAAAAGAAAGGAATACTCCCCAGAGCAAGTCCTGGGTCCTAGAAGGTGGAAGCATGCATTCAGAAACCAGTTGCTGTGGCAGCACACATGCACACGCACACATGCTCTTGGGATTGCCCCATGCAGCTGTGCAGGGTTGTGGGCAGGCATACTTACTGGCTGCAGCAGGCCTGTGCAAACTAGAACCCACACACACCCTCCTCGGAGACCTGAGACACAGCCTAGCAGGCATGCCAAATCACCTGCTACGAGCCAGGTACTGTTCTTAGCACTGAGGACAAGTTCTTAGCACTGTCTTAGCAGTGAGCAAGACAGACAAACACCAACTACCCTGAAGGCTGCCTCCTAACAAACGGATACATGTAAAATCTAACTTTTGCACTGAAGTATATACAGATAAGATCATGTGCTATCTGGAGTTTGTGGGAAACAAAGGATGTGGGGGAATAAAATATTGCCCAGGGTTGATAACTGTTGAGTCTGAGGCATGGCACATGGGGATCCACTGTACTGTATTAGTTTCTCTATTGCTGCATGTTTGAAGCTTTCCATAATAAAAAGTTAAATACATGTATATAATTGGCAGTTGGTAATAAGTAAAACAAAGAGAAAAAGGCAGGGTGTGGGGACAGAAGACTGACTAGACAGACTCTCTGGATTATCAGGAAGTCTTCTTCAAGGAGATGATATGTAAGCAAAGACCTAAATTGAGTGTGAACCAAGCAGACACTGGGAGGAAAAACATTCTACACATAGGGGACAGCAAGTATAAAGGCCCTGAGGCACCAAGCAAGCTTGGCCTATGTAAGGAATAGCCAGCAGTCCAGTGGGCCTGCAGTTCTGTATCCACAGTGAGATCAGAGAGAGGCCTTGTGGTCTGTGGTAGGAATTTGGAATCTATGCTACAAAATGGCAGGAAGCCCTGGAGGTTGAAAGCAGGGGAGGGACATAATTTGATTTAGAACATGGTTTTAAAAGATCACTCTGGCTCCTGTTAGACTGACGTGGAGCAGAAAAGAGAACAGAAGGCAGCTTGGAAGCTGCTGTAATAATAGTCCAGGCAGGCGTGTCTGTGGCTCAGGTCAAGCAGTGAGATAATGAAATGGGTCAGGTTTGGGACCTCTTTTGAGGATCTAACAAAGTTTTGCTGGTGGAGGAGATGTGGAGTGTGAGAGAAAGAGAGGAGCTGAGCATGATTCCAAGGCTGGGCTGGAGCTCTGGGGTGAGAGGTAGCTCATCCGGACTGGGAAACATGCGACTGCAGGTATAATGTGCCCCCCTCACGGAGGACTATACAGTCAGGCCCAGGTGCACACAGACACACTCAGCCACCACACAGCTGGATGCACACACTCCAGGGCACCAGGCATAGGCACGGACCCTACCACTCAACATCTGCTGTTTCACTCTCCCCCACATTGAAGCCCCCAGTTCAAGCCCTCACCCCACCCCCATCTTTCCCAGTTCAGCCTTGTCACTCACAGGACATGCCTCCCACCCTCAGTGTTTCTCTGTCAACCCTCACTCCTGCCCCTACTGGTTCCTTTAGCAAGGAGGTTCCTGATTCAGATTCTTCTCAGAGACCAGAGTCTGGCCCCTGACTCCAGCCCCCTCCTCCATGACCAGATCCTGCTCTCACACCCCAGCCTGAGGCCCTACAGAAAATTATCACTCAATAAATATTTGCTCAGTGCTCTCCCTGGGCCAAGCCCTCTACCTTTTCACCTTGACTTGAAGGCCCACAGCCACATTCACCCACTACCCACCACCTGTCCCCCACTACCCACCACCTGTCCCCCACTCTCCTCAGTTCCCAGCACTTCTGCATTCACTCTGCAGGATGGCTGCCCCCCATCCTCCTCCCACCATGGAGCTGCTCCACAGCCCCACACAGGACACTCAAAGCCTCTGAGCCTCTCCATCTGTAGGGATAGGTCAGCAATAGTTCTCACCTCTCAGACTGTCATGGAAGACCCTTAGCATGATGCCCAGCACATAGTAGCTGTTGTGCACTCAAGCCCACTCCTGCCTTACTGGCCTGTGCGGCTTTGAGGGCACAACACAACTGTGACAGTGGGAGTGCCCACAGTCATGATTTCATGTCCCTGTGTAATTGTGATAACCATAACTGGAGTGATGTGGGGAAAAACAGACTGAGTGGTGACTTCGCCTGAGGTCCCCCAGTGAATCCATAGAGGTAGTCCTGAGGTGCGAGCCTGCCTCGTAACCACTGGGCCACGCTATCCTGTGTGCAGTGGAATATAAGACAGCCTGTGGCCCAGTGGATGCCTCCTGCCCTGTACTGACAAATAATGTGACAGCCTGGAAGCCCCAAGAAGTCTGCTCTCATGAAGATAGGGTGGTAATATGTGGCAAGGCTCAAGGTCCAGGTGTAGTTGGGGCCTGGTCCCAGGCCCAGCCCTGCCATTTACCTTGAATGTTCTCAAGGTGGCCTTGAAGTTCTCACCCAGTCAGTTTTCTCACCTATGAAATGTAGCACCCATATCCTTGGCCTGAACTGCTCTAAGTTTCTGCTCAAAGGCTTAGAATCCCTGAGGCTCATTACTAAGTACTTGCTACATGCAGGCACTGCCCAGCTGACCTGTTTTGCTCATGTAGCTTTTTTTTTTTTTTTTTTGCTAAAAGCCATCTGACACTCCTGTTATAAATGGACGCATGGAAGCACGGATCAGTTAAGAAATATCCCTAAAACAAGTATGTACAGGGTAGGATTTGTGCTTGGGCTCAGCCACTTGGGTCCTGCCTCTGGATGGAGCAGGGAAAGAAGCCAGAGAGCTTACTGATATCTGGGGTACATCATGGCTGTCTAGGGGATCCTCATACTCCCCTACCCCACCCAGAGCCCTCCTGCCACACTGACAGACCAGAAGTCTCCAGATTCTTCAAGGCTCTAGCCAGCCTTCTACCTCAGGCATCAGCTATTTCCCTCCCAGCACCAGTGGCCCAAGACTGCACAGGCGGTCTCACACCAGCCTTGGATGCTCCAGCACCTGCCTCACTGGGCTTCATTTCCTGGTCCCTTGTACACAGGGTAGTTATGAAATACTGACCACCCAGTGTCCATCACAGTGCTGCCTGCACTGGGATAACAGAGGGTTGCAGTGTCTCTAAGCAGCCTCCAGAACTCCTTGTGCTTGAGCATGAGATGGGAGTTTTGGATTGATCACAAGCCCAGAAGGGACACTGCCACCCCTGATCCCACAAAGTACCAGGGCAATTCAGAAGGTCAAAGCAGAGAAAGGGCCAGTCCCAGAGGCCTCAGGATGGGAATCAAAGCAGGTGGGAAGGCTGCAGGTGAAGGAAGCTGACTGGAGAAAAGGCAAAAGACAAAATCAAAATTAATAAAGTTTAATTAAATATCTATAAGACAGGACATTGTCAAGTAGCAATGAACCCAACTCAAATAGGTATATATTAATGACTTTTAATGTGGAATGCCAGCAAAATTTCCTGTGTGACAGAGTGTGGGGCTTGGCCTCTAAAATTCAAAGTGCCAGGGGCCTGCCTATGGTCTTCAAATGTGCCACCCCCAAAATGTAGATGCATCCCTCAGGAAAGAAGTGGTCCCCATATGATTTGAGATTAATTTTCTAACATGTGGGGCAATGAAACAGCAAGAAAGGAATTCAGGTTAGTTATAGAAAAATGAAGCGGTGCTCCTCAGACGTTCATCTGTAATGGAATCCGAGTCCCTCCGTGCGATGCCGCCGCCAGCCTCTTCATCTCTGGGGCCTGGTGGGGCCCACTTACCCTTGAGCCCTTCACATTTCAGCAGTTGGGTTCACCAGCCTTCCCATTCTTTCCCACCTCTAAAGTAGAAATCTGCCAACCTCTCTTCCTTTGAACTTAAATGAGTTAATTTAAGGAATGAAGCCAGAGAGCTGGATTCAAGCCTAGAGGCCTCAGACTCATCGTGTGAGTCTAGGCAGGTCCTATCCTCCCTCTGGCCAAGTCTTGGTCTCTTGGCCATGAAATGGAATAATGATGCCTACCTAGCAAGGCTACTGTAAGGACCAAGGAGGCTGTGGCCTCCTATAGCCTCCATAGCTGTGTGAGAGACACTGCTTCTCACTGGACTGCGTTGAGCTTTGACTAACAAAATAAAACCCAAGGAAAAAAGGTTTGTGTTAAGCTATGTTGAACCCCAAAGAGGCGTTCCATAATTGGCCTTCCTGAGCTAAGTCTGGGGAGGTGAATTTTTATTGTTCCCCATGATCTTTTTGCTAGGGCTCACCATCTCTTTCTACCCTTCCCAGTGAGAGAGGTACTGTAACTGAATTGGTGGGGAAGCAGGTTTAGTGGGGAGAGGCAGGGAACTGAGAAGGCTTGGCTCCTGGAGATGAGTCAGTGGGTAGGCAGTCAGGGCGGGCCCAGTCCTTGCATGCTTGGGGAGATGGTGCAGGAATGTTCCTCCAGCCCAAGGCCTGGGCTCTGTCCACTGCATCCTGGCTCCTGTTCTTATGGACACAGCTGCCTCAGCTCTGGTTCAAGAAATGGGAGATGCCTGGAGACTTGTTTTGTGGCTTCATCCAGAGGACTTCAGAGGCAGCCTGAACCTATTGACTGGCCTGGGCACGGGCGGTGTGGGGGGAGGCAGGCAAGCCCAGGCCACATGGCCTAGAGGAAACTAAGCGCTAGCTTGAAGCATCCCCCACCCCCCGGGAACACTGGGTAATGCAGCCAATTTCCACCAGCTACTAGACCTCAAGTTCCTTGTGTATGCACAAAGAATGGGACATGGTAGTGCTGGGTGATGGATGATCCTAGTTGGCTTCCCCAGAAGGTGGTGCAGGTGAGGTCCAGGTTCAGCTACATGTATGTGACACCTTTGCTATGTGCATGTGTGACTTTGTGGCAGTATGTGTGTATCACCATATGAGGGTATGATTGTGAGCAAGTAATGACACAGTTGAGACTGATGCTGTGAATAGATGACATGTGTGGACATGGCTGTGAATGTGAGTGTGTATGGCACTGTAGCTAGGAGTGCAACTGTGAGAGCACATGACCATGCATACCAGGTGTGCATATCGCCAGGTGTGACTTATGTGCCTATAGAGGAATTGTGCAGCTATGTGTGGCTATGTGTGCTTTGGGTTGGGCCAAAGTGTCTGGGACCATGTGGATGTGTGGATGGCTGTGTGGCTGTGTCACTGGATGGAGGGGCAGTGGTAAGCTGGGCCTGGGACCATGTGTCTCCCCCAGCCCCTGCTCTGCTCCAGATGTGGCACAGTGGTTCACAGTCCTCCTGTGTCCAGGAGACAACAGGATGCAGGATATGAGAACCACCTCTCCACCTCACATATGGCCACAAAACAGACTCCTTCCGTGGATTGTGCCAAGACTGGGTATCAGGGGTCCCAAACCCTCAGGCCCTGGTAGTTGCCCAGGGCAAAAAGAGAGACCTTGTTTTCCACCTCTCTCAGAGCAAAATGAGAGAGGGAACTGGAGGCAGCTTGGCCCAGCTCAATCTGGAACATATGCCTGGCATGTAACTGAGGCCAGCCAGTAAGCCATGTCACCACCAGGATACTCCCCACACTATTCTCCCAGCCCCAACAGATCTCAAATTCCCCCAACACCCCAACCCACACATAGATAGAAAGAAGCCACAGAGAGGGGCTGTGATATTCTCAGCCCCCACCACACACAGTATCTCAGCCTAGAGACCTCAGCATACCTAGGGTAGGCCTGGCCCATCCCAAGACTTCACATTCTGGTTCTTCTTCTAGGTCCAACTCCCTCTCCCTGAGGAGGAGAGCTGTAGGAGACAGCCTCTCTCAAGGAAGGGATACAAGAGGGCAGTCCAGGGCAGGAAGCATGAATGGGGACTTTCCAGGCACTGTGGGTTTAAGAAAAGCATTCCCATCCCACCCAGACTGGCCTCAAGAAGAAGCCACCAACCCCTTAACCCCCACAAGCCCCTTGCTGTGGTAAGGTTGCCCTCTGCAGAAGGGACATGAATGTCAAAGCTAAGAAAAGATTAAGGTAGGAAAAGCCCTCAGAGGAGATGGAAATGAGGGGAGGAGGACAGGGAGGAAGGAGGGGCAAGGTCCACAGAAAGTCCCAAATCTGACCTAATTTTGGCCCAGGATCAAGGGCCCATTCTAGAAGTTCCTCTGAGGACATTCTGCCCTGAATAGGGAGCTCTTGCTGCCTGCAGCCCCAGTCCACCTGCCCTGAGCTCCTGGGCCCCTCGCCTGGCCAGAGACTCCCCTGATGCCTGGACCACAGCACTCCTCCCTCCACCAAGTCTCCATTGCCCCAGAAGAGCACCATGGTTTCACCACACTCCTCTTTCCCAGGTTTGAAGATTCCTGTTCATGCTGCCTGGGGCAATCCCAAGGGCAGGGCTGGGGTGTCCTTAGTTTCCAACATGGAAGCTACCACATGACTGGATACCCAGGACTGCCTGGGAAATGACAGTTTCTGAGCTCTGTCCCCATCTCCTGGACTGAGGTCTCCTGGGGAGAGGAACCCCACCAATTAGGTTGTCCTGGGACATAGCCTCCCACCCTTTCCTCGTGCAACACTTAGCCATAGATAAGAGCAGCAGAGCCAAACCCCTGGCAGAACCTGGAAGGGTGTGCATCCAGCTGGGGTCCTTGGCCACCTCTAAATCCCCAGATATCACCTCCCACCAGCACAGCCCTCCCCCAAGCTGTTGAGGTTCTGGGGTAAATTTTGTGCCTCAGGGACAACTAGGGTTCTATCCTTCCCCTACCTTCATCCTCTCTAGGATCTAAATTAAAAAGTCATGTTTTTATTATCTTAATTGTAAAAGGTTCATCGGAAAAAAAAGAAACAATATTCAAGCAGCAGCAGCCAGGAATGGCCATGACCTCCTGGAGGGGCTAGCAGTGGCACTTACAAGTTCTACCCAACCCAAGGCTGGACGGGGCCCTGGCCTCAGGGCAGGAGTAGCCCCCTTGAGGATGTAAACAACTGGCCAGGACCCAGGTAGGCATTGCAGTGAGGCTGGCCATGGGTGGGTGGGCCCAGGGTCCCTGGGGTGGTAGGCAGGCCAGTCTAGCTTTTCCCCTTGGGTTTCCCACTGTGCACCAGAAAGGATTCCAGGATTCACAGGGTAGAGGACCCCAGGAGCCTGGGGTATGAGCCTGCTGGAGCGTGAGGAGCTATTGCTAGTGAACTCAAAAATCTGGTACCTTTTCCATGTCCCCACCAAGAAGACATCAGCAGGGTCCTGGAGTCCATGACTTGTCTTAGCACCTGGAGCCCAGGGGAAAGATGTTGCATGGTCCCTAACCAAGGGCAACAGGGCCTTAGCAGGTGAATGGGGGTCAGGAGGGAGTTGGCCAGCAGCCCATCCCACAAGGGGTGGGGGTTGGACAGGGACGGGGACAGGGATGATAAGGGAGCAAGGAAGATCTCTCCCCATAAAGGTAGGGAAGCAAGGTAGGAAAAGTGAGGGGGAGAGGAAGGGTGTTTTCATGCCTCCATACCTTTGCTCATGCTGTACCTCTCTTCTGAATGTCTTCCCATCTACTACACTCATTTACTACCTGGCAGGTCCTTGTCATTCTTCAAGATATCACTTAAATGTCACCTACACCATGGAGTCTTCCCTGATGGGTAAAATGAGTGGTCTCTTCTGTGAGCTTCCAGGGACCCCTTATTTACTATGGGTAATTCTGCACTGCCCCCATCTGTTTCTGTGTCTGATCCCCACCTAGACTGGGGACACCTTGAGGGCAAGCATGTCACAGCCCTGGTGTCCAGCATCTGACCCAGGACCACAGCAGGCCCCGGTGTCTGCTGAGTGAACAAGTGGGTGGCAGCCAGGAGAACAAGCTCTGAAGGCTCTAAGGTTGGCTAAGACCCTGGCCTGGCCTCAAGTGACTAACCAACAGCCCAGGCTTCAGCCTGGAGGGTTCCTGGCCCCATTCTCACCCTTGTTGTTCCCTGACCTCTAAGGGGTAAGAGACTTCCCCAAGAGTAACCATGACTCTTCCAGAGTCCACCCCTAGCTACTGCTGGTGTGGGAGGTCTGGAAACCAGAGTACATTGCAGTGACCAGGCTGAAGGCAGGGTGGGGCCAGGTACTTGAGATCAGAGGTTGTCGTACATACGCAGCGTCTTCTCCAGCTGCTGGCCTACCCGCTGGTAGAAAAGGATTTGCTGGCGCAGGTAGCTCTGCATCATGTGCTTGAAGTCGAGCTCACGGCGCTGGTGGAAGTGGTTCATCTCAGCTTGCAGGGCGAAGCCCACCACACGGCAGCGCCTGCGAATGCCATCTGCTTCGTCCTGCACCATGCGGCCCTCGTCACTCATGCGTTGGCTCTCCTTTACCTTGGCAAAGGCGCCTGGCACAGGCAGAGCGGAGGACAAGGGAGGTTAGGGCTCTGGTCTCCCCAGTGTGTTCCCTAAACCCTCCATGAGTCTCCTCAAGGGCAGACAGCACCCTTATCAGAGAGTACCCTTATCAGCTCCAGCTCCAAGACTCCAGACCCCTGGTCCAGCCACTCGTTATCACCACCAGGATGTCCTCAATCCTCACCCAAACCTGTGGCACCATCAGCAGCCCACACCCAAGTAGTCACAGCTCTGCTTGCTACATTGATTTCTAGGACCAGAATGTCCTAATTCAGCTCAAACATTACCTCCAGAAAGCCTTCCCAGTACCCCCACTGCATTAGGTGCTCTCAATGCTCCCACAGCTCTTACCACACTGTGGTTTCTCTAACTGCCTCCCTCTGGGCTGTGAGCTCAATGTTTCAAGCACCCAGAACAAAGCCTAGCCACCTAGCCCACAGCAGGTCCTGATACGTGTCCAGTGAGCTGATCCAGCCTGTTCCTCACTGGACAACTACAACAGCCTCCCAGGGCCTCTCCACCTCAGTCCTGACCTCTGAGAGGTTTTCTATAGCACCTGAAGAGCAGCTAAGCTAGACACCCACGCCTTCCCTGGCTCCCCTGTGTCTGCAGATCAAGGTCCACACTCATTTGTGAGGCCTTCTGGGTGCTGGACCCTGCACCCATTCCACACTGACCCCATGTTCATCAGATTCACTCTGCTCTTTCCTAACTTCATCTCTCTGCCACCTGGATCCCTATGCACAATTCAGTGCCTTTCATCAGGTATACCAGAAGCCTCCCTCAGAGCTCCCAAGCATAATGCTTCCCACCCCACCATACTGCTGATTCTAAAACAGAGCCTCAAAGGCCACCTGGAGATTTCCTTTGTATGTGTCTCATCCACAGACAGGCCCTGTCCCCTCCTCACTCCAGCTCCCAGGGGACTAGAGGAGCCCATTGTAATAACCAGGTGACAGACGGAGGGCAGGAGATAAACCTGGGCAGGTGACCCACTTTGGAAGAATCTGAATGAATCAACAAGCAATTGGTGAATAGATTCCAGTTCTGAATTAACTGGTACTTGACTAATTCTGCATTGAAGCTGGTGGGGACAGTTGCTAAGAAGGGGAGGCAGTCTGGCAGTGAGTGCCTGGCACTTACTACTTGCAGGGCTGTAGAGAATCCACTGTGCAAAGAATAAGGAGATGGGAAGGGTTGGCACAGTGGGCAGCACCCTCACAATTACTTCAAAAGGATCCACTGCACTAAACTAACATGCTCATTATCCATGTTCCCATTTCTTCTTTAAGGAAGCTTCCCAAGGGTCTTCAAAATGTATTCTTTTTACCCTCAAGTTGTTCACTTCATTCAAGATCCATTTACTGATCATTTACTATATGCCAGGCCTAGGGCTCTAATTCTGGAAATAGCTCTGGAAGCTTTTAGAACTGGCAACACCCATATTAGTAAACAAGTACATAGCTAATTGGCTAATACTAGCATTCTGAGCAGACAGACTCAAGTTTGGACTGTCTCCAGGGCTGCTCACAGCACTCATGAGAACTCTGTAGTCACCAGCTCCCAGCCCACTCAGTCCTATTCCACCCCAATTGCCCAGACCTGAGCAGCAGAAGCAGCATCAATTCAACAAGCCTGTGATGAACACCAATACAAGACTTCAGAGCAGGAGAGACCCTAGAGGCCAGATGCCCTGCCTATCTCCCAGGCCCCTGCTATACAGAGGAAACTGAAGCCATAGGGAAGGGACTTGCCGAGAGGCTCCCAACTCCTTCCTGCCCCTCACATAGGAGATGCCTTGCCCAGAGGTATCCCTCCACAGCTGGGGGGTAGACATGACTTCTACTGCAGGGCACCCATACCAGGTCAGCCAGGCATTTGTGTGGGGCCCCCAGACAATGGACTCAGGGATTTGAGAAAGTCCCAAGGGATAAAGGACTACAAAAAGGTAGAAAGCAACAGGATAAAGAAACTAAAGTTAAGCTTTAGCAAAAGGAACCTACTGGAAGAGGAGACACAAACCAGCCTGGATTCCACCTGCCTGAGAAAGTCCAGGTACAGTGAGGGTGGACCTGTACTTGAGAGGGTACTTCTTGCCCATGGACTTGGAGGAAGGAAAGGCCCCTTTTGTTAATGAGATTAAGGCCCAAATAACAGAAATGAAGTTACTGCAATTGCTAGGTATTCAAAAACAGGGAGACAGGCAAGGAGCCAGGGAGTAAGGGGAAAGGGGAGGCCCCACCCTGCTCTGTCACCTCTCCACCCTGTGACTCAGACCTGGGGCCTAGACCAGCCAACATGAACATGCCCCAGAAACTGGCTTGGGAGCCAGGGCTTAGGCCTGTCCAGCATCCATCCTTCATTCTAATTTGGACTCAACCTGAGAGCTGAGGACCCAGGGGAGCCTCCTGCCATGGCAGTTGTCCTGAAGGCGGGGTCCCAGAAAGAAGGGAAGGGAAGTTGGAGCTTCAGAGACCTAGGGTCCCAGGCTTAGTCCCACCTTAACCAGTCTTGTCCCACTTTTTGGAGATTGTTACTATCTGTTCCAGGTTGGGGGCAGGAGTCCTAGGTCCAGGTCCTCACTGTGTCATCTCTAGCAAGCCACTCCTCTTGCCTGGTCTACAGGTCTCCCAATGTCACAGGGGTCAGGTTGGACTAGATATGATGCTACAGACAACTGCTCACAGCAGAATAATGCTTTAGTTTCCACATCTGAAAAATGGGTAAGAGTACCTACCCTCTAGTTAACTGAGGTTTGACTGAATTAATATGCATAAAGTACTTAGGACAGCAATAAGAGTTCAAGATGCTGTGTGCAGTTGTGTGCAAACTACTTTTTAGTCACAGCAAGAACCAGCTGGTAGGGCGGTTCATGGCAATGATTCTCTTTGTTTATGGAAGCCTAGGATGGCTGGTAGAGGGAGGGTTAGATGATAGCTCAGAACAGAGGGCCCACCTGACCCAAGGCAGGTGCCTGGCCTGCAAGGGCCACTTTACTTTGGCCAATCTAGAAGCTCCTTGGCTCCTCTATGCATGCTCTGTGATTCTGGGACTGTCTCCAGCCCACCGAGGATTCTAGATAAGTTACACTAGAGCATCTAAGGCTCCCTTCTTTCTCCTTCCCCTCTTAGCTCATCTACGCCAGGCAGCCACCCCTGGGGGAGCTCCTTCCCTCATCTGTCAGGCACAGTGGACACAAGGCTGTGGAGTCAGACACACCTGGGCTCCAATTTCTGCTCTGCTCAACATCCCACCTCACTGCACTTCCTCTGTAAAATGGAGGGTGCCACATTGGCCTTCCTGGCTTGGATGTGATGAGTATTAGGATTGAGCCATAGATCTCAGGTGGGAGCCCTAGATGATCACTATTTCCCCTCGTTGTCCCAAGGTAACTATTATCAGAGACCCCTTACACCCTCAAGACTGCCCTAGTTTGGACTAAGCCCAGAGGCTGGACCCAGTGGGCAGACAGGCTGCTGAGCCTCATCTTATTGTCACCCAGACTCTGTGTCCTATTTTACTAAGGTAAACACTGATGGGAGAGAACTCTCTCATTGTCACCCCTGAGACAATGTTTGTCCAAATCCTGGTCTCCTGATCCCATCTAGGCCTCCTATTTCCTTTCTTCCATGGCCTCTCCTACACCCTCACCATATTTCAGATGTCCAGACAAGCTGGACAGAATCTCAAGCACCCAAGTTTCCTGCTCCTTCCTCTGAGAAAAGGCTGTAGTGCAGGGCCAGCATGGGACCCCTCCTCCTTCCAGCAGGCTATCGGCCTCCAAAACCTGCCCAATTCTGTGTCAGCCAGATCCCAAGCCCCCTCCCTAACTCACCAGAACACAGGCCTAGGAATGGCAGTGCAGAGTCCAGAAGGAGAAAGAATAAGCCTAAAGGGGGCTTGCTTATCGGGGAGGTGGGCTGGACTCTGCCTAAGCTTGAATACATCATGCCAGAGGACTGTTGGCCACTCATTCTTAGAAACACCTCAGGTGGAAAGTCAGAAATGGCCTCTCAGCTCTGTCTCCCTGCACAAGGGTCAGAAAGGCCAGTCTGGCTTCACTCCCTTCTGTTTCAGTACAAGCCTGGGAGCCCTGGGTATGGGGCTGCCAGACACACCTAGCACTGCCCTGGGTGAAGGTCCTCAGGCACCCACGGCAGTGGTTTAGAAGTAGTTTAATCACTGTGCCCCTGCTTCCCACTCCCACTGCCCATGTAGAAACATGCCACTCTTTAGAGCAACAAGTATAAAAGACACATGGACAAAAACTAGGGGGGGTGGAAATGGGAGGGAGCTGGGGAGGGCTGGGGCGGTGGGCTGGGATGGCGGTAGAAGACAGAAAACTGTACAAGAACAATTAAAATAAAATTAAATTAAAAAAAGAAAAAGAAAAAAAGAACCATGCCACCCAAGGAACTGGTTGAACCAGCTTTCCCAGGCCCTAAGGTTGCAGTGGGTGTGGCTCCTCTCCGAACCAGGAGACACCTGCCCCAGTGGGCCCCAACCAGCCAGGTCATCTCCCCTGCCCTATCTCTGCCCAGAGCTCAGAGCTAGATCTCAGGCACCACTGTCCTCAGACCCTCCCACGTTAAATCTCCCTCCCCAACCCTGGGCCTAAGAGCTTGCTGAGTCCACTCTCCCTTGTTTTATAGATCAGGAAACTAAGCCCCAGAGACAGGAAGGCACTTTCCAGGGGGAAGAGCCAAGACTAGAGCTCAGGCCTCATGTCTCCTAAAAGTGAAAGAAGATGGAAGGAGAAGGAGAGGAATGGGGAGATGAGAGAAAAGGGCAGAGAAGAGAAAAGAGAAAGTGAAGGGAGAAAGGAAGCTTGGAGCTACAGAAGTCAACCTCCTAGTAAAGGAGAGCAGGGCTGGTTTGCACCAGACTCTCCTGGATTCTGAAAGCCACCTGGGCCACCTAGGGGTGGCCTTTGCTGATCGCCAGGCATAATCCAGAGGTCTGACTCCTGGCCCCACCCAGAGGAAAACTCCCAACCAAGCCAGGCCTGACTTCAAGGCCTAGGGGCCAAGGAGCCAGCCCCACACCCTACAGTCTTCCAAGTTACTAAGCAGCCCCAGGGAGGACCACACCTTCTTCTGACATCTGACCTGCCTGTTGTCCCCAGAACTCAGTCACCCACTAGGTCAGGTCAGCCCACTCACTGCTCAGGCAAGAAGATAGCTCAGGAAGGGGGAGTTAGATGGGCCATGAGCCCCTGGTTCTTCCCTGGCCCAGCCTAGATGCCCCTGGGTAACTGGGATGAGTCACTTCCCTGGCAGTTCCTTGACAGCCCTGCAGCAACAGAGAGGAGCCCATCCTGTCCCTCCCCTACACAGGGTCCGTGAGAACTGAAAACATGGCCAGGTTTGGGAGGTGGCCAACATGGATGTGTGCTTGGGTAGGCACAGAAGGAAGGGACAGTCCCAGCTGGGCCATGGGCTCCCTGTACAACCACTCTTCTGTGGACACCACCTTCTTCATCTGCAAAATGGGGACCAATGACCTTTGGTACACAGATTGGGAGTTTACAGATAGGACATGCAGTGGCGAGAACAGACTCTGAAGGGAGGTAAGCTTGTGACTTAGTGGGAAGATAGGCCACATCGTGCTCATTGTTTGGGTCTATAGCTATGTGGGCTCCTCAAAGGCACGGTCCAGGCCCTGGTCATCTCCATGTTCCCAGACCCAGACTGATACCTTGAAGGGCTCATTGTATAATGTATAAATGAGAAAGTGAGACAGAAACAGAAGAAAACAATGAAGAAAGGAAGGAAAGGACAACAAGAAGGTAAACAGCAAGCTCCATGAGGACAGAGACTAGATCTACTCACAATAATATCCCTACACCTAGAATAGCACCTGCCACATAGTGGGTACTCAACACACTTGTTGAATGAATGAACAAGACAGAGACAGAAAGACTCAATGAGCTGTTCCATCTGTGTAGGCCATGTTCATAACCCCACATCCAGCAGAGTGCAGACTCACTATAAGTCTCCAGACACGCTGCACTGGCTCTTACCTTTCTGCAGGTGGATGATGTCTGGGAAGTTGGAGAGCAAACCCTGGTAGAGAGATAGCATGTCGAGCATCTGGAAGAGGTCATTCTTGGGCTGTTCAGCAAACATCTCACCAACAGCTTCATAAGTACGGCCCGTATGAGAAATGGCACTGTTGAGGGCCTCAGAGCTAAAGAGGGGGTCCAACTGGAAAGCATGACTGATGGCTTGGAAGGCATTGCCCAGCTTCTGGAACTCTTTGCGGAAGCCCCCTACATGCTTGCGCACCAGCTCCAATGCTACAGTGCTGAGCTGCAGGACACTGTCGTCCATCTTCTTGCTGAAGGCCTTGAAGGTGTCCACACGATCCTCCACGTCCTGCAGGTCCTGATGCTCCGTGGGGATCTGGAAGGTGAGAAGGAAGCTGGCACCCACCATCTCATCTTTCTCTGCCCGGCGTTTGCCCATCTTCCACTGCTTGTCATCCAGGCAGCTGAGAAAATGCTGGAAGCCCTCATACTGGGATAACACAGGATGGCTGGTCATGTGGTCCATCCAGAGGATGAGCCGCCGCTTCCGTTTCTCAATAAAGTCCTCCTCGAAGCGGCCTGTAGCCTGTTTCTCTGGCAGGTGGGGCACAGAGATGACAGTGAATTTGTGAAGCAGGCGGTTATAGAGCCAATCAAAGTGCTTGTATCGCCGGTAGACAGGGGAGCTAGCATGGGTGGGTGTGAGCTTGTAGGAGATGTAGCTTTTGATGCCCTTGAATTTGGTCTGTTTGGTGGGTTCCTCCACGGAGCAAGCAAATGGGTGGGGGTTGGCCTTCCACTGAGGGCCACGAGGGCCCATTTCAATGGAGTATGTCTCAGTAATCTTAGCCATCATGGGCACATCACCCAGGATGAAGGCCTCCACTCCAGAGCGCACAAAGCATGAGAAACGGTTGAGGTTGCGCCCCACCACACTACCTCGCTTGGCAGATGCCAGGCTGTCCTGTCTCTCCAGGGGTGGCTTGGGCCGGAAAACCATGTGCTGGCTGGGGTAGGCACCAGGGTAGGAGAGGTTGAGTGGGGGGTGCCCATTGGTGCCCAGCCCATCAGCCCGTGGCTCCTCCATTACTGTGCATCCATCGTCCCAGTCATCCCAGTCATCATCATCCTCCTCCTCGAAGCTACCCTGGTTTGAGAGGAAGCCACTGCCCCCACCACTCCCAGGGCTGGCCACACTGGAGCTGTCATACAAGCTCACCTGGGTGCCTGGAGAGCCTGCAGGACTGCTGGAGTAGTCAGCATGGTTGAAGCTAGTGCCAGAACGGATGATCTCCACATAAGAGGCAGGGAAGAGCCCTGTCTCACCGCGGCTGTTCTGGCCCTGCAGCCAGCCATCTAGTGATGTCTCACTGAAAATAACCAGGTCCTCACCCTGTTGGATGTTGATTTCCTCCTTGTTCTCGCTGTGGAAGTCATAGAGGGCTCGGCCTTTTAGTGCCATGGCTGGGCCAGTGGTAGAGAAAGATGAGGAGAGGGTCCTGCCCAGAACTGAGGTGTCCAAGAAGGTACTAGCAAACAAATGCCCTGACTAGCAGCTCAATCTCTCAGTCCCTAAGGCAGGTCTCAGTACCCAGAGATGCTATGGTGTCTCCTCTTCAAAGTTGTGCCCATGGCCCAGAAACATCCCTATCAAGTCCCCCAGCATGTGCCTGGGGGCAGGGGGACCTCATATCCATAGTTTTCCTCCCTTCCCTTGGCAGTCCCTGAAGGAGAGTTTCTCCCTCCTCCCACTCCCAGAAGAAAAGTCAAGTGACTTGGAGAAATCAGCTCTGAGAGGGCAAGAATTCCACTTTCCACTGGAACAACGTTCTAAAACAAAAGAGAATCACTCCAAAATGGTTCCACAATGCCTGCAGCTCTGGCTCCCAGCTCCTTCTGGCTCCTCAGGCCTTGGAAGACTGTCACATTCCTCCAAAGTTCTGCCCCTTCCTCCTTCCTACTCCTCTTGGGCCACCGGGTTTTCGAAAATCCAGAAAATCCAAGAAAGGCAAGGAGAAAAGCAGTGGCTTCCTGAATCGAGTCCAAGGGTGGATGTGTCCAGCTTCTCAATGAGCCAGGCTGGGAAAACAAGGACTAAGGCTTACACAACAGGCCTCCAACTCTCGGACCAGGCCGGCCAGGGGACCCCAGACAGATGGGGCACCCACTCCTCACCCAAGTGGCCAGCCCCCACCCAAGGGAAGGAAGGGAACAAAGTGGCGCTCAGGCGATTTCTGTCCACCAGTTGAGTGGCCTCTTTTGTTTGCCTAATTATTCAGCAGTTTATGAGCCTGAAGCTGACGGGATCCGAGTCCGAGGACCCCGTCCAAAGGTAAGCAGTCCAGCGCCCGGCGTACAGAACCCCCGCCCAGTCCTGCACGCATACACTCAGAAGGAGTTTGCAGAGTGAGCTCCAGCGAGCAGATGGTGTGGCGGGCCAATCGGCCTCCTTTCCATGGGTCCCGCAGTGGGTGGCAGTCTGCGGCCCCTGCGCCCCAGTCCGCTCCTCCAGTACTCGCAGACCCTCGGCACAGCCAGCGAGTGGCCAGCTCCAAAAAGTAAAAAATAAATAAAATTAAAAAAGGCGATTCCGGGAGGTGGCGTCCTGGAGAAGGAGGAAGCAGCCGCGGGGGAGGAGCTGGGCAGGGAGAGGCATGGAGGGAGGGAAAGCAGGCAAACTCCACTGCTCTCCCGAGCTGCGCAGGGCAGGGCAGGGACGATGGCTCCGCCCTACCGGCCCTCCTACCCCTAACTTACCGCAATACAATGGCCCCTCACTAGCTCCGAGATCCGGTTGCGAGAAGACGACCCGGACCTGTTGGGGGTGGGGGATGGAGTACGAGCCTCTAGGAACAGCCAGCCCTCTCGGAGAAAAACCTCTTGCCCTGGGGGTCTTAAGCATCTTGAACTCTCCTCCCCTGACAGGCACTGCCGCCTCCTCTCTTCTTAGGATGTAGTCACCCTCCTTGTCTTTTCCGTGACTCCAGTAAAGGAAAACTCTGAAAGTTTGCAAAGTGAGGGGTTGCAAGGAGGGTGCCAGAGCTGGGACCGCGAGAGGCGATTAAAGAATGGTGCCTGGTGAATCACAGACGCTTCCCACCTCAGCTCCAGTGGGACTGGGCAGTGGCGGTGCAGCCAGAGATTTTTCTTCGGAGGGGCCCCCAGAGGCAGCAGCACCCTCACAGAAGCCTCAGTGGCGTGGGACAGTGGCCGCTGCGGGTCCTAGTAGCTTAGCCAGACAGAGCCAGGAAATGCCTTGGGGAGTATCCTTCATGGAAGTTTTTTGAGCGACATCTTGTAGCGACGGAAACAGGCCCAGGCACCACGCCTGGTTCCTTGTTGCTTCGTGCAGCTGGGACCGGGTGTTCTGTCTGCCAGCAGCTGCAGAAGCAAGGAGAGGGGGGTGGTCAGGGTAGACTTCCAGGAAGAGGCAAGGGGTATTTGACCCTTCATTGGCCAGCCCATCCAGAACATTTTTGCTACTGACTGCCAGGCACTGTTCAGGGGCCCTGGGATTACAGCACAAGGCAGTCTGGGTTCCTGCTCTGGAGGGTTTACAGTTCACCCTCTTGACCTTAATTCGTCCATTCTGTCTCTGTCTCATTCATTCCAATCATGCACTCAAGGAAACAGTAACTAAGTAGCTTTTTTGGTACCAGTCTCTGGGCTACAAAGAGGAATAAGACATTGTCCTGACTTTCCAGGTGCTCAGGTGTGTCTGGAGAGGTAGACAGATGCTCCCTGCCCAGTGTGATCAGTCCTATGAAATGTGCTACAAGATCCCACCCTGAATGGAGCAAAGATCAAGGAGCAAGGAAGTCTTCCTGAAGGAGAAGGTGTTGTGAAGCAAAGGCTTCAGTTCCTACTCCCCTTCCTGGCCATGCCCTGGAGCCTTACCTACCCCTCTAGCTAGGATTTACTTCCCACTCATTCTCACTCTTCCCACTTGTTGCAGATTAACTGGCAGAAGACAGTACTGCTGAAGGTGGATACCTTTGGCTATTTTGAGGGATGTGATTTGCAGGCTTCTGGCTCCAAAATTCAAATTCATTCATGCAGTGAATAAATCCAATACCCTCCCTGTGTAAGGCTGGCATTTGACCCAAATAAAGTCTTTTTTTTTTTAAGATTTTTTATTTATTGACTTTTAGAGAGAGGGGAAGGGAAGGAGAAAGAGGGAAAGAAACATCAATGTGTGGTTATAAAAATCTGAATTTTTGCATCAATAGATCAAGGCAGTTTGGGCTGCTCCTTGGGAAGCCTAGGTACCAGAAGGTTAGCACTGTGAACCTGGAACCCCCAGGATGGGAAAAGAGAATGGTATGACAAGTCTCTCAACCAAGAAACTGTAAGATCTTATCCCCTTCTGTAGTAGCAGCCTTGATTCTAAGGACTCAGTTTAGCCTAGTATTTCTATGACCAGAACATGAATACATGTTTCTCCCAGCTGCTTTGAGATGCTCTTTTCTATGATCTCTCTTCTGTCCACAAAGCCTCTCTCCAAGCTAGGTGTAACAGTAGCAGCTACTTCCTTAGTGCCTCACACTGTTGTAAACATTTTATCTTTATTAGCTCACTAAATACACTTGGGATTTCTGCTCTCACACATCTAGGGTCCTAGTCCAGCCCCATCCCCTTGAAGGGCCCCCAGCCACCACCTTGATTGTCTTTAGTTGGTTCCCAAACACTTCTGTCACACATTTACAGGTCAACTGTCTTTGATTTACTCCCACATCTGCTCTGGGTGGGTTTTTCTAACTCTCAGGGGCCACCCTTATTTCCAAGTTCTTAGGGAAAACTCACTCTTCAGCCTCACAGACATTTCCAGAGCTTATATCTTCCATTCCCACCCTTCCAGGGACTGACTCTCTTCAAGCCTAGGAGTTACAGAGCCTCTGTTCACACATCCCAGGAAACCATTAAGCTTTGTGGTTTCCCTACACTCTGCCCATTAGTTTGGGAAAAGTTCCTTTATTAAATTCTCTTCACATTATTGTAATTGGAGTTTGTTCTCTCTTTCCTGCTGGGACTCTGATTCCTGCACAGGAAACAGCATCCATCCCCCCCCATCCAGCCATCCAACTTCCTTCCTTAGGAAAGGAGTCAGCAAAGGAGAGCCATGGCCATTGGTTTCCAGGGTGACCTGGCCAGTGGCAGCCCAGCAGACACACTGGACAGTACTACAGTAATGCAGACAAGAGATGATGAGGGCCTGAAACAGGGCGGGTGTAATGGGCTCGAGAGAAGTAAATCTGGGAGTTTATGGAGGTAAGATAGACAGGAATGTCAATCAACAATATGTGGGTATTAAGGGAAGAATCAATCCACAAAGTAAAAAAAAAAAAAAAAAAAAGATTGATTCCTCTTCCCCCACAAGCTACTGCTCCATTTCCCTGCTCACCTTTGCAGCAAAGCTCATTCAAATGGCACCCATACCAACCAGTTGCCTACAATTAAACCCTTTTTCTTCTTAAACCTCTCTAGCCACTTTCACCTTCACACTCCACTGAAACTAATCAAGGTCATCAATGACTCACTAGTTATTCTCAGTCCTCCTCTTTCTACTCATCAGTACCATTTGACCAATTTGGTAATTCCTTCCCCTTGCATACACTTTCTTCATTTGCCTTGGGGAGATCATATTCTCCTGGTTTCCTTCTACTTCCCTGATTCATCCTCTTCTTTCCAATAATTCTTAACACTAGAGTGACTCCAGTATTGTAGTCCTCTTATCTTTTCTATCCCTGTTCACTCCTTTGATGACGTCACTCAGACTCAGCTTCAAACACTAGTCATTTGCCAATAACACCCAATTTCTTTTTTAAATCTGCACCCCAACCTTTTCTCTAAAACTCTAAATTCACATCTTTCTCTTTGACTTCTCCCCTTGGATATATACACATCTCCAACCCAACATGGTCAAGATTGAATTTCTGATCTTGCCCCCCAAACCTGTTCTACTTGTACCCTTCACTGTATCAGATGATGAGGACATTTTTTAGTTGCTCAGGCCAAAAACTGGAGCCATCCCCGACTTCCCTCATTATCCTGGGACTCCTCTAATTATCATCTTACTGCTACTGCTGCTCTCCTGGTCCCAGCCACCATCTTTCTCACCTGGATCACTGCAACAGGTTCCTAATGGTTTGTTTCCACCTCTGCCTCCCAACAGTCTGTTCTCAACATGGCATCAGGGTGATCCTTTTAAAACATAAGTTAGATGTTTTAAAAGGATCTGCTCAAAACCCTGTAATGTTCTTATCTCACTCAGCATAAAAAGTCCTTACAAAGGCCAATAAGCTTCTTTATGTGAGTCCCCTTGCCTCCCTGCCTAGCCCACTTTGCTTCAACAAAGATGGCTGTTACTCCTCTTCTGACATGACAGGCACATTCCTGTCTTAAGGCATTTGTACTGTTGCCTCTTTCTGAAATGCTCTTCCCCTAAATATGCACATGACTACCTATTCAATACCACTTCAATAAAACCTACCCTGACATGCCCTATTTAAAATTATAGCCCATCTTCACCCCAAGCCCTTCTAAATCCTGCTGAATTATTACATGACACCACCTGCTAACACATAATTTACTTATTTATCATGTTTGGGGAGAAGGAAGTTAGCCAAGAATCCTGCTGCAGACATGCTGAGCAAGAGCTAGAAGGGAATGAGGCTAGGGGAATATGAAGGGTGGAAATAAAGTGCAAACTGGAAGAAGATATTTATACCATATATAACTGGTTAAGGATTAATATCCAGGATATATAAAGAACACCTTCAAATCAACCAGAAAAAAAAGCAAGCAATCTATATAAGTTTGTTACTGTAGTTGTTGTAACAAATTACCACAAACTTAATGACTTAAGAAACACAAATTTATTACCTTACAGTACTGGAGATCAAAAATCCAAACTCACAGGGCTTAAATCAAGGTGTCAGCACAGCTGTGTTCCTTCTGGAGACTCTAGGGAAAAATCCATTTCCTTGCTTTTATGGGTTTACTAGAGGATGACCATATTTCTCTAGTAAGGACCTCTTTCATCTTCAGAGCCAGTAATCACATCACTTAGACTTTTGCTTCCATTACCATATCTCTTCTGGTTCTTCTGTCTCTTTCTTTCACTTACTAGGGCCCTTGTGATTATAGGGCACCCACCCAAACAATCCGAGATAATTTCATCATTTCCAGATCCTTAATTTAGTTGTATCTGCAAAATCCCCTTTGTCATGTAAGGTAACATACTCACAGGTTCTGGGTGGACATCTTTGGGGCGAGGGGCATTATTCTACTTACCATATAGTCTAGTAGAAAAATAGACAAAAGACATGAAAAGACATTCCAGAACGGAGTAATCACATATGAAACCTTTATTCATCAAGGAAATAAAAACTAAAATCACAATGAAATACCATCACACACTCCCCAAATTACCAAAAAATTTTAAAACCTAATAACTGAGAACAAGGAACAAAGGACAACACCTTCATTAAATATTTGACAGTATGTAGTAACTTTGAACACGCACATACTTTACAACTCAGCAATTCTGTTCCAAGATATTAGAAGTTATTGTATGTATATGTGCAACAGAAGACCTACAAGAATGTTACTGGCAGCACTGCTAAAAAAAAAAAAAAAAAATTCCCTCCAACCTTGGCTAGTATGGCTCAGTGGATCGAGCGCAGTTCAATTCCTTGTCAGGGCACATGCCTGGGTTGATGCCAGGTCCCCATTTGGGGCCAAAACAAGAGGCAGCCAATCAATGTTTCTCTCCTTCACTTTCCCCCTTCTTGTCTCTTTGAAAATGAATAAATAACATGTTGTTGTTTTTTTAATAGTCCCTTCAAAAAAAAATCCTAAAGGAAAAAAAATTAATAAACTGGATAGAGCCAAACAATGGAGTATTATGCAGCATTAAAAAACAACTATAGCCACATGTAATTCCATATGGTGTGATTCCTTCTAAGCAACACTTGTGAAATGTTGGTGTATATACAAATTACCTGGGGATCTTGTTAAATGCAGATTCTAATTCTGTAGCTCAGGAATGGGGCATGAAATTCTGTATTTCCAATGAGCTCTCTGCTAGTCCACAAGCTACACTGTGTGAGAAGGATGCATATTTAGGGATGCATGTATAATGTTAAAACTATTTTTCTTTCTCTCTCTTTTGTTTTTGCCAGGGCAAATGCAGTCCTCCACTCCCAAAAATTATGCAGTGGTGTCCTGGCCAGTGGGGCTCAGTTGGCTGGAGCAATGTCCTGTAATCAAAAAGTTGCAGTTTCCATTCCCAGTCAGGGCACTTACCTAGGTTGCCTTTCGATCCAGGTCCCTGCTCATATGATCCTGCTCCAGGCGTGTATGGGCAGCAACCAATGGATGCCTGTCTCTCACATCGATGTTTCTCTCTCTCCCTTCCTCTCTCTCTAAAAGCAATGAAAAAAATGTCCTCTGTTGAGGATTAAAAAAATTTTTTTTTAAATTATGCAGTCGAGTTTCCTACATTTGGGGAAATTGCTGGGGTCAGTACACCCACGGTGCAATGAATAAGTATAAAACTATTTTTCTTTTCTTTCCATTTAAAAAAATTTATTTATTTTTAGAGAGATGGGAAAGTAGGAAGAAAAAGAGGGAGAGAAACATCGATGTAAGAGAGATACATCCATAGGTTGCCTCTCGCACGCCCCCAGCTGGAGACCCAGCCAGCAACCCAGTCCTGACTGGAAATCGAACCCTCAATCTTTCCGTGCGGCACTCAATCTACTGAGCCACATCAGCCAGGGCTAAAACTTTTTAGAAAGTTTTAAATTCAGAATAGATTCCTTTACCTCTATTTGGGAGACTGGGTGGGAGACCTGGTTACATTATCTTAAACTGGTTGTTGAGTTTGTAAGTATTCATTATACTTTATAACTTACATATGATACAAATTCTATTTATATATACCAAATATTATACTTAAAAAAAGCATACAAAAAATGATCAGCGAAGAAGCTAGGTGGCATCAAAGGCTTGGGCAAATAAAGTTGTTAGTCTTGCAGCCTACACGCAGGTATAGGTTACAGAAATAACTAGCTGAAAGAGTTACCTTTGTTAACTCAGTGTTAGGTGTGACCGGATATCCACCCTAACAAGCAAATTCGTTTGAGTCTGCACTTAACAGTCAAGGCTTGTACCTACTAGCCAAGTTTCTCAAACTTGCTGGATTTTATGAAGCAAGTGGCACTCCTGCCAAAATGCAGATTTCCTGGTGGCTCCTGTACAGATCCCAATTCTGTCCGTGTAGAAGCGACCGGAGAATCTGTATTTCACAGTTTCACTGCTGCCCACCCCCATTTAGCAGGAAAAAAACGTTCCGCCCTCCCGCGAGGTCCCCTACAAAGTGAAAGGAACCTAACAGTCAGCACTACGTAAACCAACGAAACAAGCGCGGTCTTCTCCTTCCTCGAAACTGGCCTCTTTAGCTCTTGTAGGGAGACCCTCCTAAGAGCCCCTAAAACAGCCAACAGAACGACAAAAAATGATTACTGTACAAGGAGACTGGCCCCCGGCAATTTAACTCGGCTCCGCCCTCCAGGCCCCGCCCATATCCGCCTCCAGCTGGTCGGGTGAGGGAAGAGGAAAAAAACGCGTCATACGGTGTGGAGGCGTGGCCCCATTCTGACCAAAGGAAATCGGGGGCGTGGCCCTGCGTCTTTCCCTCATTGGCCCAGTTATCCGAGTGGTCTTCGGGCGCAAAGGCGGAAGTCACACGGAACCCGGAACCCGTGCTCTACCGTCCTAGGGAACCTGCAGCCGCAGTCATGGTACGGAAGCTTAAGTTTCACGAGCAGAAGCTTTTGAAGCAGGTGGACTTTCTGAACTGGGAGGTCACTGACCAAAATCTGCATGAGTTGCGCGTGTTGCGGCGTTATCGGCTGCAGCGGCGTGAAGACTACACACGTTACAACCAGCTGAGCCGCTGTGTGCGCGAGCTGGCGCGGCGCCTGCGCGACCTGCCTGAGCGTGACCCATTTCGCGTGCGCTCCTCCGCTGCGCTGCTGGACAAATTGTATGTTCTCGGGCTGGTGCCCATGCGCACCTCGCTCGAGCTCTGCGATTTCGTCACGGCCTCGTCCTTCTGCCGCCGCCGCCTGCCCACCGTGCTTCTTAAGCTTCGCATGGCGCAGCACCTCCAGGCTGCCGTGGCCTTTGTGGAGCAGGGCCACGTGCGCGTGGGCCCGGACGTGGTCACCGACCCCGCATTTCTGGTCACACGCAGCATGGAAGACTTCGTTACCTGGGTTGACTCATCCAAGATCAAACAGCACGTGCTGGAGTACAATGAGGAGCGCGATGACTTTGATCTGGAAGCCTAACGGGTCTTCCCCCGCCACTGCTGCATTTTATAGGTTAGGAAGCTGAGATCTGATGCTGGAGATTCAATAAGGGCGCTTTTCCCCAAGTATGTCAGCCAGTCCTAGCACACTCGAAGCCAAAGGGTACGCCTCTGTTTTCCACGAAATTTTCTTAGCCCTTGGACTATTGATAATTAAATGTGACTGCCTTGAAACAATAGGAAGCGGTTTTGTGCTGCGCTGGGGAATTATTAGGCTTGTTCTTTAACATTGTAATGTGAAAAAAAAAAAAACCTTCGCATCCCACCCCTGCTTTCCCCTTTATGTCCTAGTGGAACAGTTTGGTTCATTTAATTCTAATTTTTGTTGCTGTTCATGATTAAGCTGTGTACCAGTGTAGAGAATTTGGTCTTGAGTTTTTATAAAATGGGTAAGACTTTAGTGTACAGTATCCCATCCCTTGTTTAAAGGAATGCTTTTTTAATGCTAATAAATGGTCCAACTGCTTTGTAAGTGCAAATTTTTGCCTGTTTGATTTTTTTTCACATGAGGTGGATCTACAGGTCTCCTTGGCTCAGGAACCTAGAGAAAAGTAACAGGGTCAGCAGCTGCCTGCCAGTAAGTAAGACCCTACAACAGGGGTGGCATGTAAAGGTTGCAGGGTGTGTGTTGTACAGGCTGAGGAAATTTGTCATTTTGCCAATCTCCTTTTTTGAAATGAGTGTTTCTGCAGAGCTCTTTCCCATAGAACTTCCTGTTGATATTCCAGCCCAATACCATATTAGAGGGCTGAAGTGTTTGCTTACTTAAGGAAATAATCGCTCTGTAGCTTGGCCATCCAGCAGTTAGTTCCGCCCAGGAGGTTCTTGAAGATGTAGATGTTACCGGGAGTGGGAGAGAATTGGAAAGAAGAGTAGGGAGACACTTTGTTTTTCACTCAAGACTTCTCCAAGGAGAATAAATAGAATGCCAAAAGCAGTGGAATGGCTTTTACATGTGACTCCTCCATACCCCTTGGCCTGAGGCAGCTCTTGAAGAAACAATGAAGGGAATGAGGCACAATGAAGGGATGACAATAGCAAATGTGTTACATGCCAGGCATGGTTTTAAGTACATATCTTAACCATTTCATCCAATACTCCTATGAAGTAGGGAATCTGATTACTGTATTCTCTACTTTTCAGGTGAGAGAACTGAGGCAGAGATGGGGCAAATTACCCCAGATTGCATAGCCAATAAGTGGTGGGGCTGGAATCATGCTCCCTTTAACAACGTTGGCACTGCTGACACTTAGGATGTGTCAGGGGGTTTTTTAAGGTCTCAACTATGCCTCAAATATTAATAAGATGCCCTATATACACATTTATTTGCTACTAAAAATTGAAATAGCTCATCAAGAAATATATTACAGTTCAAATTTTTGAAAACCAGAGAATTAATGCACTCTGCACTTATACTCTTGCCAAACCACTCCATGTTTTCTTTTTTATATTCCTTCTACACAGGTCACTTGCTTTTAAATCTTGATGTTGGGTGTCATCTTACTGACTTCAGGCTTTGAAAACAACACTGAAGACCTATTGGTGCTTCTTTCAGTCAAATGAAAAAAAGGAGCTGAAGTGTATTGAAGTCATTCAAATACAAACTACATAGATTCTTTATAAATTACTGGCATCAAGGTAGACAAGAAAAAGACATCACAAAACTTCTATCATAGGTTGTTAAAATACTGATATGCAGCCCTGGCTGGTGTGGCTCAGTGTATTGAGTGCCGGCCCACGAACAGAAAGATTGCCGGTTTGATTCCCAGTCAGAGCACAAGCCTGGATTGCTGGCCAGGCCCTCCATAGGGAGCATGTGAGAGGTGATCACACAGTGAAGTTTCTCTCCCTCCCTTTCTCTCTAGAAATAAATAAATAAAATCTTTTTTAAAATATTGATAGTGCAGTTTATCCTTGCATGGAGTAGCTTTCCCAAGCTGCTGCATAATGACCTTAAAATTACTAGCAAAAAAAAAAAAGTACAAGAATGAGGTTTATGACTAAATTGACTCCATGTCATAATTATTCTCTATGCTAATATTATTTGAAGGATCTCCATGATATAGACAATAAGGACAGCTATGTCTACATCTAGATTTTCTGAGTCTTGATTCAATCTCAAGTTTCCTGTGAGTTTTACTTGTTTTTAGAGAGAGAGAACGTTTATTAAAACTGGGGACAGTGAAACAAGGAACAGCCTAGGATACAGAAGCAACAGGAGAGACCTAGGTGGGGCTGCTTTGGCTCTCTAGAAACATCGTGGGAAAGAAGTGAGCCAAGGTAGAGCTACTGTCATCTCACTGAGAAGTCAGACAAAAGTGGCTTAGTGAACAGGTTAAGGGGGTTAGCCCAGAGCAAACTGCTGCTGCCCATTGCTCCCTTGGTTGCAATCTCACAGAGACCCTTAAGAGTTTAGGAGTTGTGTGGAAGGGAATAAAGATAAGGGTATGCTGGAATATGTGGGTTCTTGACTCCTTGCAGAGAAGGGTTCAAGACACTAGGTGATTTTGAGAGTATATTTATTAAATCCGGGGTCAGCAAAACAAAGGAAGGGCTTAAGATAAAAGAGACAAGATCAGAACAACAGGAATAAGCCTAGACTGGGATGCCTAGACACAGGAAAGGAGTCACAGTAACAGAAGTGAGCTGGGCTGCATGGACTGAGGAAAGGAAATTACAGAGGCAAAAGGAGAGCCCTTGGAGACAGATTTAGGGGGTTAGACCAGGATGGGCTGCCACTGCCTGCTGCTCCTCTGGTTGCAAATCTCCTGGGAACATTTAACATTTAGGAGAAAGACAGCAAAAGTACCTGCCTGAGGAAAGGGGTCTGGGGATGGGTGTGTTCAAGAGAGAATACACACTGGGTCCTTTGTCTTGAGGGTTCTTATCTGTTTGGGTTTTTAAAAGATTTTATTTATTTCCTTTTAGAGGGAGAAGAAGGGAGGGAGAAAGCAAGAAACATCAGTGTGTGAGAGATACATCAATTGGTTGCCTCTCACATGCCCTCAACTGGGGATCTGGCCCACAACCCAGGCATGTGCCCTATCTGGGAACTGAACTGGCAACCTCTCAGTTTGAAGGCTGGAACTCAATCCACAGAGCCATACCAGCCAGGGCTTATCTGTTTTCCAAAGGCAGGAGTTCTAGGGGAGGATTTCAACAATATTCAATAGGTTTCCAAGTGTGTCCTTTAATATGCTGATGCATCAAAATGATCATATAAGGGAGTTTGGGATCATTCTCTGGTCAGCTTCACTGCTTCACTTTTAACTTGGATTTGTGTCTAATTGAGCTTTTTTTATTTTTTATTCCCCTGTCTTAATTCATTCTGGGGTTCGGCTGGCACTAATGGTACCAACTGGGTCTCTGTTATCTAATCTCCTTGACCATGATGATTTAATCGACTGACTCTGTGGTTAAGGAGGAGAGTTATAAACCTTCTGCTCCTAAGTATCCTTAGGGAAGGGTTAGGGAAGATAAGATCTTGTGATTTATTAGCTGGCTATTAATTGCTCAGCCTTATTTAACTATCTTGTCTCAGTTTCCCTCATTCCTCTTGCCAAGGAATTTTCCTAGCTTCTTACTATCCTGCCTCAAGGCAGCAGTCACATCATGGAACAGTCTACTACAGAATGTCATGTCTGATAGGAATGCCTCTGTTTGTCTGGTGTCCTGGGACCAGTCAAATAGCAACAATGGTGGGAGCTCTGAGCCACACCAACATTGTGATGTAGGGTGAGAGCTTTGGGTCCTATTAGCTGGACTTCTTGACAGGCTGGAAACTGAGATCAACCTCATAGGCAGTTAACTGTTTCTGCATGATAGAACCTTAATAAAGACTACATACCATGGCCCAGTGAGCCTCTTTTGGTGGCAGTACTCCACAAATATTGTCACACATCGAAGCTGGGAGAGGTATGCTGTCCTAACTATACGGAGAGAGCACAATGGGAGCTCTGCACTATGTGTTTCTTCCCTTGGTCTAATTTGTATCCCTTCTGTTTCTTATAACTATGAACATAGCAGCTTTTAGTGAGTTTGGGGAGTCTTTCTAGTGAATCTCCAAATCTGATAGTTTGGGGAACCCCCTGAACTTGCAAGTGTTGTCCAAAATGGGGACAGTCTTAAATTTTTTTAAAAAAATGAAGACAGTCTTGTGTGGATGGGCTGTATGCCCTAATTTTGCAGTTGGCTAAACTCTTATAACAATTATTTTCTCAGTAATTTTCTTTAAGACATATTTTTTCTTTTTACTTAAGTTTTGTTTAAAAGGAAACTGCCCAAAGAAAAACTTTAAGGATGTTACACAGTCATGTCTGAGAGTGAAGGCAAGACAAATTGCCTTGATGCCTTTGGACTTAATCATAAATTTAAGGTGTTCTATAATAGTGAAATTACAGAATTTACAGAATAAAGGATCTGAAGTCATAGCAGGTGGGCCAACATGTTTTCCCATAATTGACACCTAGTAGCACCTGCCTGAGGTGAATGATACATTCTACAGGTTATAACTAGAAGTTTTTGAAGTTAGGATGTTTCCAATGAATTTTTTTGTCCCCCTCCCTTCTTTAATTTTTTTTCTTTTCTTCTTATTTTTCCCCCCAAGGAACTTCTTGAAGACAAATTAGCCAGGCCATTTCATGAAAATAGGAAAGTAAGTAAGCATAAATCAAACAAGAAGGGACCTTCAAGGTAATATTGATTATTTTTATTTTTATTGTAATCAATAAAAAAAGTACTTCAAGCACTTACCAGTTTTTCTTTTTCTCTTTTTTTCTTTTGAGGTAAAATGCCTGTAACATGAAATTTACCATCTTAACCATTTTTAAGTATACAGTTCACTGGCATTACATACATTTACATTCTTGTGCATCATCAGCACCATCAATCTCCAGAACTTTTTCATCCTCCCCAACTGAAGCTCTGTACCCATTAAACACTCACTCCCATTCCTATTCTTCCATCCCCCTTCCCCACCCCAATGCTTCTACTGCTGTATGAACTTGACTGCAGTGGTTACTTAAAGAAAAAATCTGTTTCTCTTCTCTACTCCTACCACAACACTACTCATAGAATACTTCACTTCTGACTCTCTGGGCACCAAATGTACATGGGAGTGGGTCACACATCAAGCAATTCTGTCAAATGAGTTTCCTACAATTCAAAGCTGGATGTCTGCAATTCAGTTCAGTTCCAATACCTGGATATGGTGTAAGAGTGATACAGAGAGATCTGATCAGATCACTGGGAAGGTAGGGAGGGGCTGTAGGAGGAGGTTGTCCAAGGCAGCAGTAAACAATCCAGGACCAGATTGGCTGAGAAACTGAAGGCCACCAGAGCCCATGGAATTATGGGTGAGAAGATTTGAAATGAAAGAAACGCTCTCTCTTTCTGTTGATAAAAACCTTCCATTTGTACAACTGCACTTGGAGTGCTCTTCCAGTTGCTGCAATCCATTAATCACTTAATAGAGCAAATTAGATTTCCAAATTTATTCAGATAATGTTTTTTCAATTTTTGTTTATATTTTAGAGAGAAAGGGAGAGAGAGACAGAGAAGCGATTTGTTATTCCACTTATACATGCATTCATTGGTTGATTCTTACATGTGCCCTGATGGGAATCGAATCCACAACCTTGGGGTATTAGGATGATGACCTTACCAACTAAGCTACTCACCCAGGGATGGTGAATTTTTATTTTAAATGGTATATACCGCATTTTTAAAAATCTACTTATCTGTCTCTGGACATTGCTTTTGCTTTTAGCTATTTCAAATAATGCTGCTAGGAACATGTACATACAAATATTTGAGTCCCTGCTTTTAATTCTTTTGGGTACATAGCAGGTTTTCTTTCTGTCATTCATTGTCATTTTGTTGTGATATTGACATGCTGTAGAAACTTTAACTCTTGTTTATGTCAGTTAACCTATGGTAAACTTGTTTCTTATGCAGTTAACCCTTGAGCGATACGGGTTTGAACTGCAAGAGTCTGTAGTAGATAAGACAGGCATGAGCAAAGCAAGCATGATAGGCCAGGTATAGAAGGTCACCAGTGAGGAAAGCCCTGAGTACCTCACAATGGGCAAAACTGTGAAAACAAGGACTTCACCCCTGGGGCTATCTTTCTTCCCCTAGCATATCACTGGTCATACAGTTTAGACCATATCCTTGGTCTGTCCTAGCATATCACTTGGTCATGTGGTTTCGACTCTCCCCTGACCATATCTTTCCTAGCATGTCACTAGTAATGTGGTAGACTCCCTTAGAGGAGGAACTAGAGGGCTAGAAAATACATATTTTGCCATATATAATATATAATACATGTAATATAATATAATGTATACATGCATTCCCATGTATAATATGCACCCACGTTTTTATGTGCATTATACATGAAATTATTAGACCCCATGGTTATACCCAGGGTATGTAACCATTATACCCAAGTATAATGCACATCCTTGTTTTTCCCTCAAAAATTTGGGCAAAAAAGTGTGCATTATACATGGCAAAATATGGTAGCCTCATAAGACTCCCATACAAGCCCTTTCCCTTAAGTGTTAAGCCCCCAGGGCAATGAGGTTATGACCCACATCAAATACTCTTAGGATCAAAGCCTCAGGCCTGCGTCAGCTGACCGCAGAGACACAGTTTTGGTCAAACTAAAGATGACATTTAGGCCTCATTTGTGTTTCAGGTCCAGACTCATAAAAGCTGCAAAACCAGACACCATGGCTGACATCAGGACTAGCTGCATTGGTTAATCACCCTGCCCTGGCACCAACCAATCAGCAGAGACCATGACCCTGAAAGGACACACCTGGAAAAGCTGATGAATACTCCATTGAGATTCTTCCCTGGGATGTTCCCTAAGATCCCCACCTTTAGGGAGTGGATAAAACCCTCAAGAAGTGCCTTTCCCCACCCCATTCTTTCCTGGGGAAGATGGGGGAACTCTCTCTTTCTTTCTCTCTCTCTCAACGCTCTCAGGCTCTTGCCTTTCTCCCTCTTTCCTTCCCCTTGGTGCATTTTCTTTGCCTTTCTTTTTCCTAAGTTCCAAGGGCCCTTCTTTTGCCTCTGTAACTTGTTTCCTGAGCCCATGCAGCCCAGCTGGCTCACTTCTTCCAGGCCTCACTCTGCCTCTGTGACTTTCTAAATAAACTTTTGTTTGTATTTGAGTCTTGGCCCTGAATTTTTTCCTAGCCAGAACTCAAGTACCAATGTTGCTGAACTGAGAGGTCCAATTGCTGGTAACATTGTGGTGCCATTTTGCTGCTAAGGAGTCCACTTATATGGGGAAATTTTTTTCAATAAATATACAGTTAGCCATCCATATTCTTGGGTTTTACATCCAGGATTCAACCTGCTGTGGATTGAAAAAATATTTTTGATTCTCAGTTTGGAATCCTTGGATTTGGAGGGCTCACTTAAGTTATATTAAGCTTATAGGAAGGGGGAGTGGGGTGGGGTGGGGTTCAGTGTCCCTAATCCCTGAATTGTTCTTAACCTATTGTATAAATTATGTGAGGACTTACTATGTTGAATAAGAAATCTCCAAACCTGTAGAGAATTTTTGTAAGAGTTTATTTGGGCCAAACTGATGACAATTACTGGGAAGCAAGATCTCAAACACTCCCAAGGATGAGATAAAAAAAATGTGATTACCAACACTGACCTGTCCAATTAGGAATTGATGATCAGATTACTCTGTGAGGTTACATTCCATGACTGGACTTGTCAGTTTTATTATAGAATCCCTTTTTCATACATAAATGTATACTCAGAAGTGGTAATTACTGGATCATATGGTAACTTTATGTTCAATATTTTGAGGAACCACTATTTGTTTCCATAGTGGCTGCACCATTTTATATTCCCACCAACAATGTGTGAGGATTCCAATTTCTGCATGTCCTCACAACATTTATTTTATTTTTTAACTTATTTATTTATTTATTGTGGTTTTTTTTGCTTTCTTTTTTTCTCTTTAACTTTTGTTTTTTTTCTGTATTGTTTTCTTTTTTTAAAGGCAGAAACATTTTTTAAAGATTTTACTGATTATTTTAGAGAAGGGAGAGAAAAAGAAAGGGAAAGAAACATAAATGTGTGATAGATACCTCGGTAGGTTGCCTCTCGCAGGCCCCCAACTAGGCACCTGGCCCACAGCCCAGGCATGTGACCTGGCTCAGAATCAAACCAGCAATCTTTCTGTTCACAGGTGGGCACTCAATCGCTGAGGCACACCAGCCAGGGCTGTAGACAATTTTTGTAAGAGTTTATTTGAGCCAAACTGACCACATATGCAGGGATCAAGTTCTCAAATGCTCCTGAGAATAGCAGTTTTGCATCTTTTTATACATTTGAAATTAAGGAGGGGATGTAAGGAAGATTGGAGAAAGCAAGGCTGGGATCAATTACAAGATAGTTAACAAGATTATGTGCTCTCTTGAGAGTTAATATCCCTTTCAAGGTATACCATTTGAAAGGTTTGTTAACCTAGATGCTCCAGAACAATGGACAGAACGGAGCTGTAACTTCTCTAAAGAATTTATAGGCCTGAGGCACGATTACCCAACCATGCCCTGCCCAGTTGGCAATACATGACCAGATCACCCCTGAAAAGGTTACTTTCCATAAAACCCCCCTTTTTTGTTCACACCTTGGACTCAAAATGTGCCAACTTTGTATATTTTCTTTCTGTAGGTCAAATATTCAGCAAATGTCCAATTTCTAGGTCAAATATTCAGCAAATTCAAATATTTTGCTCAGAAGTTGGTGTGACTTAGGAAAGTTACTTAACCTGAGATTGTTTCTACTTCCTTGTGTTTCTTGAAGATTAAGTGAAATAATGCATGTGAGGCAGTGTCTGGTAAATGTAAGCATTCAATAAACAGTATTCCTATTTGTATTTTGCATCTCATTAGTCCTCTCCTGTAGAGGCCGCACGGTAGTTTGATTAGCTCGCCTTGTATCTGGGCGCCTTCCCTTAGCTTTGTACTGGATGCTCACTACTTAAGCAGGAATCAGCCACCCCTGCCTTTGCCCAGCCCCCCACCTGCTAGGAAATAGCCTCCCAGACCAAACACGAGAGGTAATCAGATCCGGTTGCGGGGTTGTACCGGCGAACCCGGAGGGAGTGCGAGGAGACAGTCAGGGACCCGGCACCAAGAAGGGCAGGTTGTGGGAGCGCCCTGCACCCTGAGCGGGTTTGGGGCGGGACCCATAGCTGGAGGGCTCAGAACGCCCGGGACCGGGTCGGGGCTCCGGCCGTGGGCGCGAAGAGCCCAGGAGCTTGAGCTCCCGGACAACGGAGCACGGAGACCCAGGCACTGCACCCAAAGGCCCGCGAGCTGACAACTGTACCGTCAGCCCCAGGGGGCGGAAGTGGCGAAACTGTGGAGAACGCGGGGCGGTAGAAGGGCCGGAAACTCTGCAGGCGGGGCGGATGGGCTGGGCCTCAGAGGCGCTTTGGGGCGGGGGGGGGGGGCTCTTTTCCGGGCAACTGATTGGCTGGCCCCTGGCGGCGGCGGCGGCGGCTGCTGCAACTGGGCTCGTGGAACTGTCACGTCGGCTGGGTGAGCTCTGGTTCGAGCCTAGGCCCCATCAGCTCGATCTGCCCCTCGGCGCAGGCTCTGACTTGCTGCGGCCGGCTCTGCACCCCTAGCCTCCCGAGGTCTCCCCTTCAGAGGCGAGGCCAGTCAGGCCCTCCTCACGGGCGTGCTTCTGCTCTTCTGGTCCGGGCGGTGGGTCCGGGGAAAGGGGGAATCCCGCAAGGCAGAACGGCGCCATCCCGAGGGAAAGGCAGTGGCGGGGACAGAAGTTGGAGTGGACAGAAGCTCGGTGAGAGATGCCCAGAAGGCCTCGACCCGGGCTGGAGATGCGCGGCTGGGACCTCGGCAGACGAGTAGGGAGCCGCTGGTGTCGCGCGGGGGAGGGGCGTGGGTGATTCGGAAATTTGGGAGTTAGTAGGCGGCCCGCGCGGCTGGAGGATGAGATCACCCCGGCTAAGGTGAGAACCCTTGAAGAGGAATGGGTTCAAAGAGCAGGAGCCAGCCAAGAATAGTACAGGGAGCCTTCCCAGTATCCAAAGCAACGATTAAGGATTTTTGTGGTTCTAGGTACAGCAGGAACCCACAGCTTTTATTATGGAAGTGTTCAGACTTATACAGAAGTAGAGAAAAATACAGAAAATAGCACACCATTATGGTTTCCAGCTACTCATCACCTACCCTCAACCACAAATGACCACCCTGGTTGCATTAAAAGTGTGTTAAGCCTCAAATCAACAGAGATAATATGTTAATTTCAATGGGTTGTGTTTTGCTAGGTGAATAGAGTTCTGGAAATCGATTGCACTAAAATGTGAATGTATTTAACAGTATTGAACTGTATACTTAAACATAATTAAAATGATAATTTTTTTTTGTTTGGTTTGGTAGGGTAAAATGGTAAATTTTATGTCATGACTTTCTAACCACTATTTTTTTTTTTAAGTTCTTTCCCTTTTTATTGACTTTATTGGGGTGACACTGTTAACAAAATTACACCGGTTTCAGGTGCACAATTCCACAGTACTATTGTGTCTTCACCACCCTAAGTCAAGTTTCCTTTCATTTTATCCCTCCCCCATACCCTCCTCCACTCCTTTGCAATCACGATACTGTTGTCAGTGTCTATGAGTTTTTTTCTTTTTTCTTCTTTTTTGCTCAATCCATCCACCCCCTCAGCCAGAACCTCCCCATCCCTCAGCTGTCAGCCTCCTCTATGAGTCTATCTCTATTTTGTTCATCAGTTTATTTTGATCATTAGATTCCACATATGAGTGAAATCATATGGTACTTGTCTTTCTCTGATTGGCTTATTCCACTTAGCATAATGTTTTCCAGGTTCATCCATGCTGTCCCAAATGGTAAGGTTTCCTTCTTTTTTTACAGCTGAGTAGTGTTCCATTAACCACAATTTTAATAAGCTCCTTTCAAATAAAAAAATGTAATGATGAAAATTAAGAAAAAATACCTGATTTCAAATGCACAATGGAAAGTAAGTCATTGCCAAGTAGAGGCCCATGAAGTTGTATTTTTAACTGTAGAGGCTCTGGAATGGACCTGTTAGTTATAGTGCTCCAAGCATTGGGACCTGGCCTGAGGTGGACTTTAAGCACTGTAATGCCCACTAGAACTGAAGGGCTAAGCCAGTCCAGCTGTGTGAATCAGACTTCTCTCAAATGTTTCTATTTTCTTACCTTCTGAGGCCCACCTTTAACTGTTAGGCTAAATTTGCCACCTTATACCTTTAATCACAGGAGAGTGATTGAAGTGTGAATTCACCTCTTTCTCTCCACTTTCATTCTTTAGGATCTATCTGGGTAGTCTCTCTCCAATATGGTCTCTGCTCTTTGTTCTCCCAAATGTACATCAGTCCTTCACTTTTTTTTTTATCCTCACTGAAGGACATGGTTATTGATTTTAAAGAGAGGGGAAGAGAAGAAGAGACAGAGAGAGAGAAACATCGATTGGTTGCCTCTCATCTGCACCCCAACCTGGGACTGAACCTGCAACCCAGGCATGTGTCCTGACTGGGAATCGAACCCTCAACCTTCTGCTTTATGAAAAGATGCTCCAGCCAAATGAACCATACTGGCCAGGCCAGGGCCTGTCCTTCACGTTTCTAAAGCACATTAGCCAGTAGATAGCCTTCCACATTCTACCTATCATTGTTTCTGGTTTTTTAGCTATCATTTTTCAAGTGAGTCCTACATAGGTAGTCCTGAAACCTTTCTTCTGCCCATCCCAAACAAATAAACAAGAAAGTAACTGCCAGGTTTGGGTTTTTGGCTTCTTTTGTCTTCCTCCAGGGACCCCAGAACCAGTATTTTTCTTGGAGCTAAATCTTCTTAATATGAATTGTAATTTATTAGAGAGTTAAACAACTAATTGAATAAGATTTGTATCAGAAAGTTATATTAGTTAATAAGTAATGACTAGAACTATTAAGGAAAAAATTAAGTACTTGATCACATCACTGGTTAACAATGATGGTAAGAGGGAATTAATGACCTGGTGATGGATGACAAAGAGCAAAAGTTAGATTCAGTCACAGGTGAATTTGCTTAGTGACTAATGGTTAAGTTTATACACTCAGAACTATCAGAAGGAGCGTTATTGAAATATCTGCAAGAAATAATGTAATTGCTCAGCTGTAACTCATTTTAGCCTATAACTTTCATTTTCCCATGGAAAGAGTTAGGATTTTGGATTAAGTGAGTTTCTTTAGGAATGTAGCCATCATGTCGCATTGTAACTACCTGTACATAGGAGATAATATGAAATGAATGGACCATTTTCTTATGTTTCGTTTGCAGGGAAAATGGAAGAGCTGAGTCAAGCCCTGGCTAGTAGCTTTTCTGTGTCTCAAGATCTGAATAGCACAGCTGCCCCACACCCCCGCCTGTCCCAGTACAAGTACAAGTACAGTATCTTGGAGCAGAGTGAGCGGCGCCGCCGGTTACTGGAACTGCAGAAATTGTAAGGGATGCTTTAACTCCCTGGCTTTTTTCTCTAGACTGGGCATTATGAACTGTTCAGAAGGTTCTAGGCTTGCTTCTATAGAACTACCTTCAAGGTGGACCCTTTGTAAATTTATCATCTTGCCCACAAGGTTGGGAGCAGTAAATCCTGGCAGAGGCAGATGTCCTTTACACCCAGAGCTTAGGAAAAGATGAGGAAGTTTAAAAGTAAAGTTCAGTTACTTGGTAAAATTTTTCTTTTTTTTTCCCTGGCAGCAGTACCGAGCTTTGTAACTTATGGACTTTTGAAAGTTACACCCAGACTTCCACTCCCCACAGTCCCTGTGTAGCTTCTCCCACATTCTAAATCCTGGCAATGGTGTGGTCTTCCTGTCTGCCTGCAGTCCATATGTTTCTGTGGAGCTCTTGGGAGTTCCAGACAAATAATTCACAGGGAACCTGAGGACATGTCTTCCATACATGTAATTCTCAGTGTCAAGATGAGCACACAGGGAAAGAGAACAAGATAGAAATATTTGAGGCTGGTCTACTCTGAATGTAGGGCCCATCGTTCTATTCTCAGAGCAACATGGGCCTCTTCTGGGTAACCATAAGGAATTGAAAATCAAGAGCAGCTATTAAAAGCTGTATTTGCCCAGTGCTGCATCACTGGGTATATTTAGCAGAAGTGGTTCCCATGGCCTCTGGGCTACTTGCAGATTACATTCTCAGATCATCCCCACCACCCCTTTTAACAAAAATTATAATTTATATATTTTGAATTTTGAACTATGAATACATTTAGTGAATTTTTTACCTGTTGCAAAATAATTGGTGACAAGTCTTCCTCCTAATTCTGTCCCCAGCCATCCAGTTCCTCTCCCATATTATTAGTTTCTTGTGTATCCTTACAAAGATATTCTCTGCTATACGAACAAGTATGTGGTGACCTTTTTTTTTTTTTTAAACAGAAGTAGAGTGTATGGTACACTGTTCTGCACATTTAGTTAACAGTGGTATTTTGCAGAGGTTCTGTATCAGTTCATAAAGTCCCAGGTATTCCATTGAATGGACAGTTCAGTCTAAGCAGTCCCCTACAAACAAGCATCTGGGTAGTTTCCTTCTGTAGTGCTTAAGACAATGCTTAGGAAATAACCACAGAAATGTACCCTTTTGTACATGTACAAGTACACTAGCTCTCCCTTATTGTTGAAACAAAAGACCATTGTGCTTGCATATGCTCTCTGGTGTGCACCTTCGTGTGCATGAACACATGTGTGTGAGAAGAAACCAGCTGAATTGGTCTCTTTCTCTCAGTGCTTAATCTCTTGGCCTTAGCATTGAAGAAACCAAGCTTAGGAGGTTATGTGGTATCTACAAATCACTTTGGAACAATTAGGTTCCACAAGTTGTTTTTCTTCCTTCTCTTTTCCTAAACTTTCTACAATGTGTAGTTTGTTTGTTTTTAAGGTTTTATTTATTTATTTAGAGAGAGGGGAAGATAGAAAGAGGGAGAGAAACAGTGATGTGAAAGAGAAACATCCATCAGTTGCCTTCTGTATGTGCCTGCAACCCAGACATGTACTCTGAGCGGGAATCAAACTGGCGATCTTTTTCTTTGTGGGACGATGCTCAACCAACTGAGCCACACCGGACAGGGCCAATATGTAGTATTTTAAGAAGAGGAAGATAACAATAAAGGGAAAGAAATAAGTAAAAGACATTAAATTGTAAACTAAGTGTTTTTTGTTTTTTGGTGTTTTTTTTTTTTTTTTTTTTTTTTTCTGAAAGTTAGACAGGAGCTGGAGAAAGGCCTGGCTTCTTAGAAAACTATAAAGTGAAAAGCCCCAAAAGCTGCCCTTGTTTTAACATCCTTACTGCATTTTAGTAATTCCTCTCTTCAGTCCCTGGGAGCCTTTGGACTAGATAATCTGCCAGACAGAGAAGCGTCAGTTGTCACCTGGGTTGGAGGTAGGAGTGAGGTCAGTCTTTCCAGCTAGTGAGCCTTGAAAGTTCCTTTAAATATTTTACTTTGCTTATTCGAAGGAAATTCTGAGGAAGGCTGTGTGTGTTCAGAGTTGGTGTCCTATTTAGGAGCTGCAAGGAGGCGGTAACTGGTTTAGCTTTACAGAGGAAATTCTGTCATCTCTTACTCCCATCAGAATCCCCAAATTTCTCCTGACTTTGGAGCCTTTGAATTTAATCAATCTGTTACATTTTAAGGTGCCCTTCTATAAGATGTAAAGATCTGTCTGTATACCTTTTCTTTAAAAAATAAAAAAACAAAGAAGTTTTACTTAGAGTGGGGAAAGAAGGAAGAAGGAGAGGGAGAGAAGTATGATGTGTGAGAGAAACATATATTGGTTGCTTCTCGTACGCCCCCAGCCAGGGACCTGGCCCACATCCCAGGCATGCATTCTGACCAGGAATTGAACTGGCAAATGTTCGGTTCATAGGCCAGCGCTCAGTCCACTGAGCCACATCAGCCAGGGTATGTGTGCCTTTTCTTTCTCCAGCAAGCGGTTGGATTATGTGAACCATGCCAGAAGACTGGCTGAAGATGACTGGACAGGGATAGAGAGTGAGGAAGAAGAAGATAAGAAAGATGATGAAGAAATGGACATTGACACTGCCAAGAAGTTACCAAAGCACTATGCTAATCAAGTGAGTATTCCAGAGAAGATTAGGCCCAGCTATTCCCACTCCCTTTACTATGCAGTCAAACCCCACTGAAATAAATGTTGCTATAAAGATAGGAGGAGGAGGAGGCAGGAAAAAGGAATGAGACCTGCAAAGAAAATGCTGATGTTTAGAAAGTTTATAGAAGAAGAGAAGAGATGGTTTACAGTGCCATGTGCTGACCAGGGATCACTGATGAAAATTGAATAGTGGGTTTGGGAACCATTAACCCAGGCTTGCTTCTGATAGACTAATGGACTCCATGCACTTCTTTAGCAGTCATTCCTAGTTGTCCTGGATTGGACCTGCCCAGCCCAGCACACCTAGCCTTTCCCAAGCAGTGGACTAAGATGTCAGCCTTGGATCTTCACATTCACATGCTGGAAGTTGGGAAGTAGAGCTGTGTTTGAATATAAGGAGACTGAGCAGCCACCCCAGGCCATCCAGTTGGCCTGTGTGGGGCTGAGACCATGAAATAACAGATCACTGTCACAAACTTAACTAATTGCCCTGTTGGTTCAAGAGAGGAAACCAGTGTGGCTTCTGGTGCCATAGGGGAAGCAGGCAGGGAGATTGTCCAGTGCTCTAGGCAGTGTAGGTAATCCAGAAGGCAGGGTAGGGACCTAGTAGGGGCAGGGATCTACCCTGCTATTGTATACTTCTTTTTGTAACCTAAGTGTCTTGTCACCTGAGAATCCTCCTCTGCCTTTAGAATATGGTTCCTGAGTGCATACACTCCCATCATCTCTGCTCCAAATACAGCACAGATAACATCCTCTATGACAGCATAATTTAGTTCTGTTCAGCAAGCATTGTTGAAGGCCCTGTGTTAAGCTAGGTTATGCTGTGGGGGATGTAGACATGGGTCAGAAATATCCCCTGTACTCCTGGAATAAGTGTTGGTTATGGTTTTCACTGTAAGAAAGTGAGGTTAACTTCCAGTAGGCAAGAAAGCAGGATTATGAAATCAGGAAAAAGTTAATAAACAAGGGGCCAGCTTTGAAGCATGGGTAGGACATCGATAGGCAGAAGTGCAGGGCATTCCAGGCAGTAGGAACATTCTGAGTAAGAGCCCAGAGGTAGAAGAGGAGTATATGGTATGCTCAGGAGCAGTGAGAATGGGACAGCATAGGGTGGAGGGAAGATAATATAGAAATACATGCAGGAGTTCAACTGTGTTTTTAGAACCACTGAGAACTTTTGAGCCAGGGACAGAGTTGGGACTTCATGTGATGACACCCACATCAATATGTAGAAGGGTCTGGAGAGCAATAGGGACCTTAGGTTTTCTAAAATGGTGTAATGATGGGCAGAGAAGGTGGGAGGGAAATGAGGTTATGGGTATAAGAACTGTCAAAATGTTGCCAGGAAGAATGGACAGAATTTAGCAGTGGGTTGAAGAGGCACTATGAGAAGCGATTAAGGGTTTAAATGCTGAACTGACCTCAAAGCTAAGTTCTTTGTTGACCTTGAGCAAGTTACTTAACCACTCTAAGTCTCTTGGGTTTCTTATCTGTAAAATGGTATTTGACTCACCAGATTATTAGAAGGATTAAATGAGATAGTGTAACATAAATGCCCTATGAGTATTAGTTGCTACTACTGTTGTTTTAACAGCCATATTGAGATATAATTCACCTACCACACAATTCACACATTTACAGTGTACAATCCAGTGTTTTTTTAGTATATTCATAGGGCTGTGCAGCCATCACCACTAATTCTGGACCATTTTCACCATCCCAGAAGAAACCTCATACCCATTAGCAGTCCATCTCCGTTCCTCCTTTCCCCCAGCTCTTAGCAATCACTAATCTCCCTTCTGTTTCTATGGGTTTACCTATTCTGTACATTTTACGTAATTGGAATCATATAAGATGTATCCTTTTGTGTCTGGCTTTTTTCAGCATAAGTTTTATCTTTTTTAAAAAAATTGCTTAAAGTATATTTTATTGATTATGCTGTTACAGTTTTCCCAATTTTTTTCTCCCCTTTATCCCCTTCCTCCCTGCACCCTGCTCCCCACTCTCCAGCATTCCCCCCTCCATAGTTCATGTCCATGGGTTGTACATGTAAGTTCTTTGGCTTCTCCATGTCCTGTACTTTTCTTAACCTCCCCCTGTCTATTTTGTACCTACCATTTATGCTTCTTATTCTCTGTACCTTCCCCCCATTCTCCCCCTCCCCACTGGTAACCCTCCATGTGATCTCCATTTCTGTGAGTCTGTTTCTATTCTAGTCATTTGTTTAGTTTTGTTTTTGTTTTTTTAAGGTTCAGTTGTTGATAGTTGTGAGTTTGTTGTCATTTTACTGTTCGTATTTTTAAATCATCTTCTTTTTCTTAGATAATAAATCCCTTTAACATTTCATATAATAAGGACATGGTGATGATGAACTCCTTTAACTTGCCCTTATCTGGGAAGCACTCTATCTGCCCTTCCATTCTAAATGATAGCTTTGCTGGATAGAGATAATCTTGGATGTAGGTCCTTGCCTTTCATGACTTTAAATACTTCTTTCCAGCCCCTTCTTGCCTGTGAGGTTTCTTTTGAGAAATCAGCTGATAGCCTTTTGGGAACTCCTTTGTAGGTAACTGTCTTCTTTCCTCTTGATGCTTTTAAGATTCTTTCCTTATCTTTCATCTTGGGTAATGTAATTATGATGTGCCTTGGTGTGTTCCTCCTTGGGTCCAACTTCTTTGGGACTGTCTGAGCTTCCTGGACTTCCTGAAAGTCTATTTCCTTTGGCATCGATTGGGGAAGTTTTCCTTCATTATTTGTTCAAATAAGTGTTCTAATTCTTGCTATTTCTCTTCTCTTTCTGGCATCCCTATGATTCAGATGTTGGAACTTTTAAAGTTGTCTCAGAGGTTCCTAAGCCTCTCCTCATTATTATGAATTCTTGTTTCTTCATTCTGTTCCAGTTGGATGTTTATTTCTTCCTTATGGTGTAAATTGTTCATTTGAGTCCTGGTTTTCTTCCCTCCACTGTTGGTTCCCTATATGTTTTCCTTTATTTTGCTTTGTATAGCCTTCATTTTGCAACCAAGCTCAAAAACTTCTGTGAGCATCCTGATTACCAGTGTTTTGAACTCTGCATGTGATGGGTTGACTCTCTCTTCCTCACTTAGTTCTTTTTTCTGGAGTTTTGATCTGTCATTTGGGCCATATTTCTTTGTCTCCACATGCCTGGTATGTTGTAAGGAGCGGAGCCTAGGATATTCTGCTAGGGCAGGGCAACCCACGTTGATGCCTTGTGGCACTCTGTGTGGGGGAGGGGTGAAAGAGGGAGCAATGCCAATTGCTTAGCTCTTGCCCTACTTTCCATCACTTCCCTCCATTCCCACAAGCAGATTGTGCCCTTTCAGGTGCTGATTCACAGGTGTGTGGGTTTAAGTACATTCTAGGACCCTGTGGGCCTTTTCAATGAACTCTCCTTTGACGCTAGGAGTTCCTCCCATCACTGCAACCCCCACAGATTTTTTACAGCCAGAGGTTCTGAGTCTTTAGTTTCCTGCACTGAAACCCTGTGTTTCAGGGGCTGTCTCACTCCCCATTCGTTCCTCCTGGCTTACCTGTGCACAAATATGGAACAGCCCGAGAAGCCAGCCCATGCCTTACTAACGTGGTCCACTGTCCCACTACCCACACTCACCCCTCCTACCAGTCTGGATGAGGGTTTCTTTAACTCCTTGGTTATCAGAATTTCATACAGTTTGATGTTCTAGCGGTTCTGGTTGTTTTTTGTTTTTAAATTGGTTGTTATCCTTCTTTTGGTTATTTGAGGAAGCAAAGAACTTCTACCTATGCCTGCATCTTGGCCAGAACTCCAGCATGTTTTTCAAAGTTCACCTGTGTTATAGCATGTGTTCATTCATTTTTTGTAATCACATTTTGTTTATTCAGTCATCAGTTGCATTGTTTCCACCTTTTGGCTATTATGGCTTGCTATGAACATTCCTTTACAAGTTTTTGTGTGGTCATGTTTTCATTTCTTTTGGGTATATACCTGGGAGTAGAATTACTCAGACATATGGTAACTATGCTTAATCTTTTGAAGACACCCAGACTATTTTCCAAAAAGATTGCACCATTTTATATTCTCACCAGTCGTATATGAGAATTCCAGTTTTTCCACGTATTTGTCAATACTTTTGTCTGTCCTTTTTAGTACAGCCATCCTAGTGGATGTGAAGTGGTATCTCATGATTTTGATTTGCATTTCCCTAATAACTAAAGATAGTTAGCATCTTTTCATGTGCTTATCAACCACTTCTATATCTTTTTTGGAAAAATCTGTATCCCTTGCCCATTTTTATGTTTATTTTTTTTAGAGATTTTATTTATTTATTTTTTTAGACCGAAGGTAAGGGAGGGAGAGAGGAAGAGAAACTTCAGTGTGTGGTTGCCTCTTTTGTGCCCCCTACTGGGGACCTAGCCTGCAGCCCAGGCATGTGCCCTGATTGGGATTCAAACCCCTTGGTTCACAGGCCGGCACTCAATCCACTGAGCCACACCAGCCAGGGCCCTTTGCCCATTTTTAAATTACATTACTTGTCTTTTATTATTGAGTTGTAAGAGTTCTTTATTCTAGATACAAGTCTCTTATCAGGTAAGTGATTTACAAGTATTTTCTTCCATGCTGTGAATTGTCTTTTCACTTTCTCTCTTTCTTTCTTCCTCCCATCCTCCCTTCCTCCCTCTTTTTCATGTAGTCTCTGTAGAAAATGTGCCCTGGCAGGGAAACACTGCTAAGAGCAACAGGACAGACAGAATGTGATGATAGTCTCACTGGGCCAGATGCTAAAGTATGAATCCATCTTTCTCCTGGGTCTGGGGGTTTAGACACCTGTTTCTATGCACTCTTTACCACCCATCTTAGGGTTTTAGACATCAAATATGTTTACTATGTGGCTTTTCTTTTGCCAGTTTTTGTGTACTTGAAGTTGAACTCAGCAATTTTTTTTCCCTCACCCAAGGACATTTTTTTTCATTGCTTTCACACTATTTTTCTAGTAAATGCTGAGGCCTGACATGACGGGAAATTGTGTGCTCTTGGTCAGAGTGTAAGTAAAGAATTTCAAGACTGGTGGAGGCCCACTCTGGGCCTGTCGTAGCTTGGAGGTCTGTTTCTCAGTCTGGTCAAAGTGGCCTGTCTCTAGTAACTGACCTTCATTACTGAGGAGAACAGCCATCCCTGTGGCTGGACAACTGCTGAGTCACACTGCGAGGAGTGCCCACACAGGCCTTCGCCACAGCCCAAGCGGCGCATTCCCAGCAGGGGGTGCTACATCAGACCAGAGGTCCTGGCAAGGGCATATTACACCTGCCTTATGACATAATTTTCAGTTTAGCCTTATGGCCTTCTTAACACACAAACACTTCTGTGGAATTAATTTCTTAAGGACAACTATGGCAAAGGCTTATTTTTGATACAAGTTAAATACAGTTTTAAAAACCTGAAAATAGCCCTGGCCTGTGTGGCTCAGTTGGTTGGAGCATCATCCCATAACTGAGGTGTCATAGTTCGATTCCCCGTCAGGGTACATACCTGGGTTGCAGGTTAGGTCCCTGGTCCAAGTGCATATGGGAGGCAACTAATCGATGCATCTCTCTCCCATCAATGTTTCTCTCTCTCCCTTTCCTTTCTTCTCTCTCTAAAAGCAATGAAAAAAAACGTCCTCAGGTAAGGATAAAAAATTAAAAATAAAAGCCTGAAGATAACAGAAAAGCGACAGGAAATAGGCTGGACATAGAGGTGACAGCTATCCCATCTGCCAGTCTCTGAGAGGCAGTTTATGGCTGAGGTGTTAAGAAAACAGACCTTCTCACACAAGCTAGGTCTGCCCTACTAGGAGCCCCAGATGGAAGGAGACCCCTCAGTGTCTCTAAGGCCCAGGATGCAGACTTCTACTTTCTCAGTGGGAAACAAACTTGACACGTATGTTAAAAGGTATGTGCTAAACAGTTTAGGTACAGATAGAGCACCTTGTTTTCTACTTCTGTGAATGGACGTGCCTGGCCACTCAGCAGCCAACTCTGGTGATGGCTGAGGTTTTTGGGTAGTGGGGCTGGTGGACTGACAACACTCTCCCCCACCCCTCAAAGCAGCAACATTCTTCACTTACTCAACACTTCTTCGTTCAGGCTAAACCCATATTGTCCACCAGATGTTGGTTCCTTTTGCTATTATAGGAATGAATTGTGTATCCCAGCCTGCTTCTGAAATCAGTTCTCAACTGTGTGGTTTGGGGAAGGGAGGGAACCTTGAACCTTGTCTCAGCGAGTGAACTTCCTGCAGAAGTGACTGAGTTGTACTATAGGGGATGAGGCTGTGGGCCTCCCACCTTTGGGCCATGCCTGGCCATCACATCCGTAGACACCAGGATAACTGAACTGGGTGGAGGCCCCACCCAAACCTGGTCCTAGAGGCCTTGAATCAGCTGTCCAGCTTCTGTCCTCCTTTTGAGCATAGTATCTTATGTGATAAAAAGAAAAAATAGAAAATTTTATGATTTCTGTGCAAGTAAAGTTAAGAATCAATTAAATTTTCTCTTCCTGTTAGGTGACTCCTGGGTTCTTTCATCCTCTGGTCATTGGAAGTGCTACAAGTAGATGAGCTTCTGGGGAGGAAACATCTCTCTGCACAGGGGACAGTCTATCTTAATGTCACATCACTGGGTTCTTTTCACTTTTTTAAAAAAGATTTTATTTATTTTTAGAGAGAGGGGAAGGGAAGGAGAAAAAGGGAGAGAAATATCAATGTGTGGTTGCCTCTTGCGCTCCCCCTACTGGGGACCTGGCCTGCAACCCAGGCATGTGTCCTGATTGGGAATTGAGAGCAACCCTTTGGTGCTCAATCCACTGAACTACACCAGCCAGGGCTCACTTTCTTGATGGTATTGTTGACAGCACAGATGTTTTAAATTTTGTGTAGTCTAATTTATCTGTTTTTTGTTGCTTATGCTTTTAGTGTTGTATTTACCACTCTTCTTTAAGGGAGTGTTTTATGCCTTGGGTTTAAGATTTAGTAGCAGAGATAGTGGTGATGCAGTTAACAGGGCTACAGAGTGCAGAAGGAGAAGGGTGGGTGTTTCAGGGTTGGGAAGTACTTGGGCAACAGAAGGCAGTGAGTTCAGTTTTGAATATGCTGAGTCTAAGCTAGAGAGAAGACAAACAGAAAGAGGTATCAAATGGTCAGCTTGAAATATACATGTGGAGGGAAATGGAAAGAAAGCTGGATGTGAAAAAGAAAGCAATTGGGAGGCATCCTCTTAGAATGAAAAGTGAAGCTATAGTGGATGATGAGATCCACCCACAAGGGGGCAGTATCTAAGAGAAAAGCAAAGTGGGGACTAAAACAGCCTCCTGAAAATTATCTACATGTTTGGGGGGGGGGTGTATGGAGGAATATTTGGAGGAAAAACAATAGTAGTGTGTCACAGGGACAAGGGAACATGTGTCAAGGAGGAGGATGTGCCTGGTAGTATCACAGGGGGAGTGGAAGCAGGAGAATAAGTAAGTGAAGGAAGAAATACTTGATAGCAAGGAGGTTAGTTACGGCCTTTAGCAGGACTTGTGGGGGAGCAGTTTGAGAGTGGCAGCGGGCAAGAAGGCAGCAACAGTAGTTTGAAAAAAAGGAGAAAGTGGAGTAGCTTAACGGAAATGCATAGTGATAAAAGGTTTTCATTTTTGTTTTGTTTTTAAAGCATAGGCGTTAAGTATTTTGTGGGCTAAGGGGAAGGAGAGATGAACGATTCAGTGGGGTTCATTGATAGGCCTAAGTTTATATAGATGGGAGAGAATATGAGTGATGAGTGGAAGTTAATCTTTTCAAATTCATTTCACCGCAGTCTCCCCTCACCCCATTTTTGAGGCAGATTTCCTAACACTCTTTAATATAGTATTTGTGTCATTATAGTTTGGGAAATAAGGATCTAGTTTAAAAGTGTTTCAAGGTCAAGGACCTTATTCATCTCTGAGGTATAGTCCTTACAACGTAATTATGGTAATGGTAGGTGGGTGGACAAAGTGAGAAAATGAAGAGGAGTCCATCTCCCGGATACAGAGGGTGAGGTAGTAAGAATGGGTATGAATTTGGGTAATGAAGATGAGAGAAGTTCAAGTTCACAGTGAGTGGATTCCATCCAGTCAGTTGAGAAGGAGACGAGTTGACTGCTAAGGGTAAGTGGGGTGGAAGTTCTACTGTCAGTCTTTTCTGCCCTCATTCATTACCTTGTGTTTTCATTGTAGATGTAGGATGTGTATTCTTTATCATTGTAAATAGTGGAACAGCACACCCTTGTTGATTTTTTCCCCTGTTAATTTTTAACACCATATTTTGTGTTGCCAGTTAATGCTCTCTGAGTGGTTAATTGATGTCCCTTCAGATTTGGGGCAGGAATGGATTGTGGTCGTGTGCCCCGTTGGAAAAAGAGCCCTCATTGTTGCCTCCAGAGTGAGTAGCTGCCTCCTTTCTCTACTCCACCTTCCCAGTCTGTAGCAAGAGGGATTCCTTTTTTTTTTTTTAATCCTCACCCAAGGATATGTTTATTGATTTTAGAGAGAGAGGGAGAGGGGGAGAGGGGGAGAGAGAAACAGAGAAACATCAATGTGAGCGAAATATTGATCGGTTGCCTCCCATACAAGCCCCAACCGGATATTGAACCTGCAACCTCTAGGTATGTGCCCTGACTTGGGATCAAACCCACAACCTCTTGGTGTATGGAGTGGTACTCCAACTAATTGAGCCACCAGGCCAGGGTGCAAGAGGGATTCTTTGCACTCCATATTCCTTGTCTGCTACAGCAACTCTGCCTGGCATGAGGATTGAAACACTTTCCTTCAGGAAGATTTTTTGAGAGCCATTTTTGGGCTAATGACACCCCTGCAGAATGTGGAAGCAAGAGGGTGAAGAGACCAGATACCTAATGAGAATGGTATCTTTCTTTCTAAACAGGGTTCTACCAGTGCCTTCACCAAGAGTGGTTACTGCGTCAATAGGTTTCCTTCGCTTCTGCCAGGGGGCAATAGGCGAAACTCAACAACAGCAAAAGGTACCTACATAAAATTCTTTTTTGAAGTTTTTTTTTTAATATAGTTTATTGATTGTGCTATTAACAGTTGTCCCAATTTTCCCCTTTGCTCCCCTCTGCCTGGTACCCCCCTTCCTTCCAGCAATCCCCTCCTTAGTTCATGTCCATGAGTTGTCCATAGAAGTTCTTTGGCTTCTCCATGTCCTATAGTATTCTTAACCTCCCCCTGTCTATATTGTACCTACCATTTATGCTTCTTATTCTCTGTACCTTCCCCCCGTTCTTCCCCTCTCCCTCCCAGCTGATAACCCTCCAGATGATCTCCATATCTGTGATTCTGTTCTTGTTCTGGTTGTTGGCTTAGTATGTTTTTTATTTCATTTTTTATTTTTCTTAAAATTTTTACATAAATTTTATTGATTATGCTATTACAGTTTTCCCAATTTTTTTCTCCCCTTTATCTCCTTCCTTCCAGCACCCTGTCCCTCACTCTCCAGCATTCCCCCCTCCATAGTTCATGTCCATGGGTCGTACATGTAAGTTCTTTGGCTTCACCATGTCCTATACTTTTCTTAACCTCCCCCTATCTATTTTGTACCTACCATTTATGCTTCTTATTCTCTGTACCTTCCCCCCATTCTTCCCATCTCCCTCCCCACTGATAACCCTCCATGTGATCTCCATTTCTGTGATTCTATTTCTATTCTAGTCATTTGTTTAGTTTTTGGGGGGTTTTTTAGATTCAGTTGTTGATAGTTATGAATTTGTTGTCATTTTACTGTTTGTGGTTTTTGATCTTCTTCTATTTCTTAGATAAGTCACTTTAACATTTCATATAATAAGGGCTTGATGATGATGAACTTCTTTAACCTGACCTTGTCTTGGAAGCACTTTATCTGCTCTTCCTTTCTAAATGACAGCTTTGCTGGATAGAGTAATTTTGGATGTAGGTCCTTGCCTTTCATGACTTCAAATACTTCTTTCCAGCCCCTTCTTTCCTATAAGATTTCTTTTGAGAAATCAGCTGATAGCCTTATGGGAACTCCTTTGTAGGTAACTGTCTCCTTTTTTCTTTCTGCTTTTAAGATTCTCTCCCTATCTTTAATCTTGGGTAACTTAATGATGATGTGCCTTGGTGTGTTCCTCTTTGGGTCCAACTTCTTTGGGACTCTCTGGACTTCCCAGACTTCCTGGAAGTCTATTTCCTTTGGCAGATTGGGGAAGTTTTCCTTCATTATTTGTTGAAATAAGTTTTCACTTTCTTGCTGTTGTTCTCCTTCCAACACACTTGTAATTTAGATATTGGAATATTTCAGGTTGTCCCAGAGGTTTGTAAGACTCTCTTCACTTTTTTGGATTCTTGTTTCTTCTTTTTTTCTGGTTGGATGTTTATTTTTTCCTTTTGTTCCAAATCGTTGCTTTGAGTCCTGGTTTCCTTCCTGTCACTGTTGGTTCCCTGAATATTTTGCTTTATTTCACTTTGGGTATCTTTCTTTTATTCTTTCATTTTTCAACCAAGCTCAATCAGCTCTGTGAGCATTTTGATTACCGGGGCTTTATATTCTCCATCAGATAGGTTGGCAATTTTCTCATTGCTTAGTTCTCTTTCTGAGGTTTTGCTCTGTTCTTTCCTTTGGGCCATAGTTCTTTGTCTTGGTGAAGCTGATAAGTTGTAGGGAGGCAGGGCCTTAAGTGTTCACCAAGGCAGGGCAACCCTCTTTGTTTTGCTGCCCTGCTGCCTGTGGGGGAGGGGCCAGATGGAACAGTGCGGCTGGCCTGCTCATCTCTAGCGCACTTTCCAGCAGATTCTCCTGTGAGCCTGGGGGTTTCTCCCACCACGGCAACTGCGGTAGTCCACAGTCAACTCTAAGTCTCAGTTTCGCCTTCAGTAAGCCCCACCCATGTAGCCTGCCACCTCGAAGTAGCCAGCCTGCCCCCCAATCTGCTGCCTCCAGTGGTTTTTCTGAGCTAGCCTACTCGGTCCACCACCTTACCAGTCCGGTTGTTCTGGTAGATTTTTTTCTTTAATTCTTTGGTTGTCGGAGTTCCATGGAGTTTGATTTTCTAGTGCTTTTGGTTGTTTATTGATTTTAGATTGTTTGATATCCTCCTTTTAGTTGTTCAAGGAAGCGAAGGTTTTCTACGTACACCTCCATCTTGGCGGGTGATCATCAGTGTTTTGAAGTCTGCATCAGATAGGGTGTCTATCTGATGCTTAACTCTATCTGATCCTCGATGCTTAGCTTTTTTTGTGGAGTTTTAATCTGTTCTTTCATTTGGGCCATATTTCTTTGACTTGTCACATGTGTTATGTTGTGAGGGGGTGGGGCCTTAGGTATTCACTAGGGTGGGACAACCCTGTTTGCTGGGTTGTGGCACTGTCTGTGGGAGAGGAGTCAGAGAGGGAACAATGCTGCTTACTTGCTCCACTCTAGTCCCACTTTCCAAGGAACTCTCCTGTGAGATGGAGAGTTTCTCCCGCTGTCACAACCCCTGCAGCAGTTTACAGCTAGTTTTGAGTCTTTAGTTTCCTGTTCAGCCAGCCCCACCTTACCCGTGCAGTTGGCTACCTTGCCATGTGTCCTCTCTGCTCAGCTGCCCATCTCCTGTCTCTGCCCCTCCCACTGGTCTGGGTGAATGTTTCTTTAACTCCTTGGTTGTCAGAGTTCCATGCAGTTTGATTTTCTTGGACTTCTGGTTGTTTATTGTTTTTTAATTGGTTGTTATCCTTCTTTTGGTTGTGTGAGGAAGTGAATCATTTCTACCTACACCTCCATCTTGTTGGCACTCTCTTTTTTTTTAAGCTTTATAATTATTAAGTCTTATAATCAGTAAAAGATAGTGTAAGTTGCTCTGTCAGTTGTTTTAAAGTCCAACTTTGAAGGCATACCTTTGAAATTGCATAGATACTGTCCTTCCAGTGAACTTAGGCCATCTTCTTCAATGTCTGTCCTCCTCAGCTACAGAATAGACGCAGCCCAGTGAAGCCTATTGGGCAAAAACATCCCTGAATGAAAGTCAACATGCCTTTCCCATGAACTACCATTACAAGCTGATAGCTGCAATTGGAGAAAGGTCCCTCACAATGCTGAATGTAATGTATAGTAAGCTGTTGCTGGGGTTTCCCTGCCAAATTCCCTTTTCTCCTTTATTGTTATCCTAAACCAAGCTTTTCCCTCCCTCCTGAGCTTATCTGAGGAGACTGTATCATGGAGGTTAAATAATTTGCTCATGGTCGTTCAGTGAGGACCCTAGACTGAACCCTGCTCTCTTCCCTGCCTACTCAGCTCCCTTGATGGTTCCTCATATCCTCCATACTGAGCTCAGACTTCTCTATTGACTTTCAGAGCCCCTCACACATTGGCTTTGGTCTACCCATCCTTGTTATCTTTTCCCTACTCTCCATATCCATCATTAGCTCTGTTCATCTGGTTTGCCTCCTTGCTCCTTACATGTACCCAATTTATTCTACCTCTGGGCCTTTGCTCATGCAACTTCAATACTCTGGCCTGGATGCCCTCTCACCTCCCCTCTGCCCTGTTGTTTTAATTCTCTTATCACAGAAGACTCTGTTCATATCACATGTCTTTAATGAAGCATTTCCTGCTTGCTCCAATCCCTCTTTTTTTACAGAATTCCCACTGTTCTCAGTTTGGGCTATATAGTTCATCATATAGTTCATCTCTCTCTCTCTCTCTCTTTAAAAAAAAAAAAAAAAAAAGATTTTATGTATCTACTTTTAGAGAAAGGGGAAGGCAGGGAGAAAGAGAGGCCGAGAAACATTGATTGGTTGCCTCTTATATGCTCCCAACTGGCCTGCAACCCAGGCATGTGCCCTGACTGGGAATTGAACTAGTAATTTAACCAGTGACCATTCGATTTCCAGGCCAGTGCTCAATCCACTGAGCCACACCAGCCAGGGTGATCTCTCTCTTTTTAAAAAAAAATATTTATTTATTTATTTATTTAGGGAGGAAGAAAGAGAGGAGAGAAACATCACTGTGTGAGAGAAACATTGGTTGCTTCCCGTGTGTTCCTCCAACCAGGGACTGAACCTAAAACCCATGCTAACAGTGAATTGAACCAGCAAACCTTTGCTTTTTGAGACAACACTCAACCAGCTGAGCCACACCAGTCAGGGTTGTGTAATTCATCTCTTGGTTCTTTCCTCTATGATCATCTTATCTCCTTAACTGGATTGTAACTTCCTAAAAGGCAGGGACTAATAGTTAATATCCCCATATAACACAGTGCCCTGGGTAGGAACTCAAAAATTAGTTGTAGCCCTGATCAGTGTGGCTCAGTTGGTTGGACATTGTCCCACAAAGCAAAGGTCGCTGATTTGATAATCAGAGACACGTGCCTGGGTCGCAGGGTTGGTCTCCAGTTGGGGTCCGAACGAGAGGCAACCCATCAATGTCTCTCTCACATCAATGTTTCTCTCCCTGGCTTTCTCCTTCCCTTCCCCTCTCTCTTAAAATAAACAAATAAAATTTTAAAAAGTAGTTGTAAAGTTGATCTTCTCTAAGGTGAGTAAGTATCCCAATTTATCTAAAGTTCAGAATTTCCACCTGGCTTAAGGGTTGCCTGGATCCCTCTTGTGCTGTCCTACTCCAGGTCACCCTTCAGCTGCATCATGAAGAATGCACTCCCTACTGAATTCTGATTCCTCAGGGCTGGTGGTGCTTGCTGCAAGCATCAAGGATTGTTGGACTCAGTTCCCAAACCCTAAGATGCAGCTCCCTGAATTGTGGTGTAGGGACCCTGATTGGAGGGGTACCCTGTAACAACTTTTTGCATTGTGTCCCAGACTACACCATTCTGGACTGCATTTACAGTGAAGCGAAGCAGACCTACTATGTGCTGGATGTGATGTGCTGGCGGGGACACCCTTTTTATGACTGCCAGGTAAGGATTGATAATTCCCTCATGTCTTTTGTTTTTTTCTCGCCTCTTGGGGAAATGGCTCAGTATATAGGTTCTTGGTGTGTAGAGGATATGGTATATAAAGAACATTACTCAGTGTTTCTTTGAGTGTGTTTAAATTAAATTAGCTTTTTTTTTTTTTTAATCCTCACATGAGGACATGCTCACTGATTTTAGAGAGAGGAAGGGAGGGAGAGAGAGGGGGAGAGAAATACTGTTGTGAGAAGTGGCTATTGCCTCTTGTACGTTTCCTGACTGGGACCAAACTCACAGCCTAGGTATGTGCCCCGACCAAGAATCAAACCTGCAACCCTTCATTTCAGAGTACAGGATGATGCTCCAACCAACTGAGCCATGCCAGCCAGGGCAAATTAGTTTTGTTTCTTTTTTTTAAAAAAAAGGAGAAACTAAGGGAAGTATAGCAAGTTCTTTTTTTTTTCGTTAAGATTTTATCTATTTTCAGAGAGAGGGAAAGGGAGGAAGAAGGAGAGAAACATCGACATGTGAGAGAAACAGCAGTTAGTTGCATCTTGCACACCCCCAACCAGGGACCTGACCTGCAACTCAGGCATGTGCCCTGACTGGGAATTGAACTGACAACCTTTCAGATCACAGACTGACACTCAATCTGCTGAGCCACACCAGCCAAGGCAAATTCTTGATGGGAGGAAAGAGAGAAACAGAGCAAAGGGTTAGGCTGGGACTTTGTAGAAGCTGCAGCTGCCTGTTGTCCTTTCCAGAGTGTGGGAAGATTGCTGTCAGGGAAGATTGTGGGTGAAGGGGATGCCTTTGTGCAAAGAAGAGAAGGTAGAGTGTAAGACATCATCCAGTGGACTCTTGCCACCTCTACTCCTTCACCAACTACATCCTGACCCTGAATATGGCAGAGCCTTTCTGGTATAACACAAAGCCTTGAATCTCTCTAAGGTAATAGCTATAGGAGATTTTCCAAGTGAGGAGAGGCTCCAGTATTCTTTCATCAAGTTTCAAATTCCCCCAATGTTTTTCCTCAAATTGGTGATTCTTATAAGTGACAATAATAGTCATCGTGATGAGGCAAAGTCAGCCTCTCAGGCTCCATTTCTGTTCCCAGTAGTCTGCCAGCATTGTCCCAGGTTTATAGTGGTGAATTTTTATTCTCCCTGTCAATTAGTTTATTGTAATGGTTCTCAATGTTATTAGAAATATAAATTCTCAGGAGTTCCTGTCACGATAGTAAAGTAGGTAAATGCTGTGGTCGCCTCCTTCTATGACCATATCAAAATTGCACCTGAACTGGAGAACCATCTAAATAAAAGCTGAACCTGACTCTCATAGTAAGGATATACAGAAGAAGCCATATCAAGACTGTTAGGAAAGGCAGAGATGAGGAACAGGCTAGCTCCACACCCATGAATTGGAGAACTCTCAGCTGCACAGGACCCCCTTAAGAACCAGAGGTCACAGCCCCACGCTACTCACCCCAGCCCTGAGCACCAGTGCCTGGAAGAGGAGTCTACATGGCTATGAAAATCAGTGGGGATTTCATCCATATAGGTGAGGCTGGAATACCAGGTATCCTCTTAAAGGGCTCATGCACAGATTCTTGCTTGCAAGCACTCACCCTGGGCTCCAGTGAAGGGACAGCAGCTTGGGAGATGTCAAGACATATAGGGAGAAACTGAGTTATGTGGTTTCAGGGTGAGGGCTGGAGGGACAGCTACCATTGTCCCTATGTTGAGCACTTCTAGCATACAGCCAAATCAGATTCGCATTAACCTGGTGAACTCCACTTGCTCTAGTCTGATGATTCCCTGGACCCCACTCTGCCCACTTCGCATACTGCCAGAGGCTCCTTCAGTGGCCTTAGCCCAAGCTTCAGGTTTTCTTAAAAAACTCTGAAAGGTCTGCTGGCCCTAGGCTGGTGGCAGCTGGCTTCAGTATACTCTGTGCCTTTTGCTCGCTGAGTGGCTCCAGGCTCAGAACTGCTGCAAAATCTGAATCTGCATTAACCAGCACATCATTTGCACCACCCTGGTGACTCCCTGAGATGCTGCCTCACCTAACTTGTATACTACCTGAGCCTCTTTCAGCAGCTGAGCCTTAACAGCAGCCAGTAGGTAGAAATAGGTCTTGGGGTGCCCAGAGTCTTTAGCTGAGTGGCCCCAGGCTTGGTACGGGTGGCAGCTGGCCTCACTTCACAGAGTGGCATCTCCCATGTGTCTCTAGGTGCAGCACTGGTAGGTACCAACTGTGGTCTCTTTATAGCTCCGACCAGGTAGCGCTGGGCTGGTCATAAGCAGGGGCCTACACTGGAACCCCTGTTAAGAGGCCCCAGAACCAACATACTTGGTGGCTGGCTTCAGACCATGATAGTCCGCCACTCAATTAACTCCCCAAGGAGCACATAAAAAGAAAGGGTAATCTTGGCAGGCATCAGAGCCTGCTGGGGTGATCTCACTCCCTGGGGTCAGCCCCCACAGAAGCTCCTATGCTGTGGTCATGGCCAGTACTCACAGCCATTCAGCTTGATGGTCAACCCCACCCACTGACGTGCCTAAAGTAATCAAGGCTCAACTACAACAGATGGGCACACACAACCCACACAATAGACACTCCTGGAGCACCCCACTCATGTGACCAGGGAAACTACACCACTGGGCCCCTAGGACACCTACTAGATAAGGCCAGTCTGCCAATAATGGAGACATGGCAGACCTAGTACATAGAAACAAAGACAGAGGCAGCCAAAATGAGACAAAGAAGCATGTCCCAAATGGAAGAAGAGGAGAAAAGTGAGAAACAACTAAATGAAATGGAGGAAAGCAATCTACCAGATACAGGGTTCAAAACACTGGTTATAAGGATGACCAAGTAACATGGTGAGAACATCAACAAAGAGATAATAAGCATGAAAAAAGACATAGAAATCATAAAAAAAGAACCAGTGAGAAATGAATACAATAACTGAAATGAAGAATACTCTAAAAGAAATAAACAGCAGATTAGAAGAAGCAGAGGATGCAATCAGCAATTTGGGAGACAAGTAACAGAAAACACCCAATTAGGATGGCTACTATTTATTTAAAAAAAAAAAATAGCCCTGGCAGGTGTGGCTCAGTGGATTGAGTGCCGGCCTGTGAACCAAAAGGCCACCCCAGTCAGGGCACATGCCTGGGTTGGGGACCAGGCTAGTTGGGGGGGTGTGAGAGGCAACTAATTGATATCTCTTGCACAATAATGTTTCCCTCCTTATTCCTCTCTCTAAAAAAAAGAAGAAGAAGAAGAAGAAAGAAAGAAAAAATCTTAAAATCAGAAAGAGAAAAGCAGTTACGTAATAGGGAGTTCCCATAAGACTGTGAGCTGATTTCTTAACAGAAAATTTGCAGGCCCAAAGAGATTGTCACAAAATATTCAAAGTGATGAAAAGTAAGGACCTACAATCAAGACTACTCTACCCAGCAAAGCTATCATTTGAAATTGAGGAGGGATAAAGAGCTTCCAGAAAGAAAAAGCTGAAGGAGTACCACCAAACCAGTATTACAAGAAATGTTAAAGAAACTTTTTTAAGGAGAAGAAGGAAAACAAAAAGAACAAATATGAATAACCCTGGCTGGAGTGGTTCAGTGGATTGAGTGCTGGCCTGTGAACTGAAAGGTCACAGGTTTGATTCCCAATCAGGGCACATGCCTGGCTTGCAGGCCGGGTCCCTAGTTGGGTGCATGAGCGAGGCAATCGATTTTATGTTTCTCTCCCTTTCTTTCTCCCCACCTTCCCTGCTCTCTAAAAAAATAAAATCTTAAAAGACAACAAATATGAATAATAAAATGGCAACAACTACCTATTGATAATCACTTTGAATGTACTATATTTTGCTGCATATAATGCACTCCTGTGTATAATGCATATCCATATTTTTGTGCACATTATACATGGGACTATTATACCCATTATTATACCAATGGTATGTAATCATTATCCCCATGTATAATGCACATCCTTATTTTTCCCTCAAAAATTTGGCAAAAGTACATATTATACATGGAAAAATATGGTAAATAGATTAAATGTTCCAATCAAAAGACAGGGTACCTGGATGGGTAATATAACAAGACCCATACATATGCTATCTACAAGAAACCCATTTCAGATAAAAAGACACACAAACTGAAATAAAGAGATAGGAAAAGATACTTCATGCAAATCAAATGGAAAAAAGGCTGGGGTAGGAATTCTTATATCAGACAAAATAGACTTTAAAACAAAGTCTATAATAACAATGTGGGGATTGCAGGGACAGGGAGGAGGGTGGAGGTAGAAGAGTATATGGGGGGATAAATGGTGATGGGGAAAAGGCTATAATAAGAGAAAATGAAGGAAATTTCATAATAAAGGGATCAATCCAACAAATAGAAATAACCCTTGTAAACATTTATGCACCCAACATAGGAGCACCTAAGTATATAAAGCAAATATTGATGGACATAAAGGGAGAGGTTGACAGAATTATAGTCACAGTATGGGATTTTAACACTCCATCGTTATCACTGGATAGATCTTACAGATAGAAAATCAACAAGGAAACTGTGGCCTTAAATAACTCATTAGATCAAATTGATTTAATTGATATTTTTGAGCACTTTACCCCAAAACAGCAGGAAATACATTCTTTTCAAGTGTTTATGGAATATTTTCAAGGATAGACCACGTGTTAGGCCACAAAACAGTTCTCAATAAATTTAAGAAGATTGAAATCATAGCATGCATCTTTTTCAGCCACAATGGTATGAAACTAGAAATTAAATGCAATTTGAAAGATTTTTATTTATTTATTTTTAGAGGGGAAGGGAGGGAGAAAGAGAGGGAGAGGAACATCAATGTGTGATTGCCTCTTGGGTGCCCCCCTACTGGGGAACCTAGCCTGCAACCCAGGCAAGTGCCCTGAGCGTCAAACTGGCCACCTTTGGTTCACAGGCTGATGCTCAATCCACCAAGCCACAGCAGCCAGGGCTCAAATACAATTATTTTTAAAGAGTGGAAGACATTCAAACACATGGAGGCTAAATAACATATTATTATATAATGAATGCAGCCCTGGCTGGTGTGGCTCAGTGGATTGATTCCCAGCATGTGAACCAAAAGGTTGCTGGTTTGATTCCCAGTCAGGGCACATGCCTGGGATGCAGGATAGGTCCCTGGTTGGGGGCTTGAGAGAAACAACTGATTGATCTATCTCTCCCACATTGATGTTTCCCTCCCTTTCTTTCCTTCCTCCTTTACCCTCTCTAAAAATAAATAAAGTCTTTTTTTAAAAAAATAATAAATGCATTAACAATGAGACTAAGGGTTTCCTGGGGAAAAAATTGAAAATGAACAAACAATAACCCCAAATCTATGGGACACATTCAAAACAGACCCAAGGGCCAAGATGGAGGCATAGGTAGATACCCTTTCCTGCTTGCACAACAAGTAGGAAGCAACAAATTTAAAAATGAAAAATAACCAGAACAGCCAGAAAAATTGAACTGAATGGAAGTCCAACAGCCAAAGAGTTAAAGAAGAAACATTCATCCAGACCAGTAAGAGGTGCAGAGATGGACAGCCAGTGTGGAGAGGACTCGCAGCAAGGTGGCAGCAGGTGGAGTGGATGGTCCCACATTTGTATACAGATAAACTGGGAGGAACAACTAGGGAGCCAGACAGATCCAGGAAGCCAGGGTTCCAGTGCAGGGAAATAAAGCCTGAATAAAGTCTCTGACTGAAAAAACCTGTGGGAGTTGAGGAGGCAGGAGAGACTCCCAGCCTCACAGGAGAGTTCGTTGGAGAGACCCACAGGGTACTAGAATGTACACAAAATCACCCACCTGGTATTCAGCACCAGAAGGGCCTAATTTGCTTGTGGGTAGTGGAGGAAGTGACTGAAAGCCCACTAAGAGCTGAGCAAGTGGCATTGTTCACTCTTGTACCCCTCCCCCACATACAGCACCACAACATGGTAACCTGAGTTGCCCCACGCTGGTGAATACCTAAGGTTCCTCCCCGTATAAAGTACAAACAGGTGCGGCGAGATGAAACAATATGGCACAAATTAAAGAACAGATCAAAGCTCCAAAAATAGAACTAAGCGATGAAGAGATAGCCAACCTATCAGATGCAGAGTTCAAAACACTGATAATCAGAATGTTCACAAAAATGGTTGAGTATGGTTGCAAAGTAGAGGGAAAAGTGAAAGCTATGCAAAATGAAATAAAGAAAAATATACAGGGAACCAACAGTGAAGGGAAGGAAACTGGGACTCAAATTAACAGTTTGGACCAGAAGGAAGAAATGAACATTCAACCAGAACAGAATGAAGAAACAAGAATTCAAAAAAATGAGGAGAGTCTTAGGAACCTCTGGGACAACTCTGAACATTCCAACATTGGAATCACAGGTGTGCCAGAGAGAGAAGAGAAAGCAATAAATTGAAAACTTATTTGAAAAAATAATGGAGAACTTCCCTAACCTGGCAAAGGAAATAGGCTTCCAGGAAGTCCAGGAAGCTCAGAGTCCCAAAGAAGTTGGAGCCAAGGAAGCACACACCAAGGCACATCATAATTCCATTAGCCAAGATGAAAGATAAGTAGAGAATCTTAAAAGCAGCAAGAGAAAAGGAGACAGTTTCCTACAAAGGAGTTCCCATAGGACTCTCAGCTGCTTTTACAAAAGAAAACTTGTAGCCAAGGAGGGGCTGGAAAGAAGTATTCAAAGTCATGAAAGGCAAGGACCTACAAGCTAGATTACTCTATCCAGTAAAACTATCATTTAGAATGGAAGGGCAGATAAAATGCTTCCCAGATAAGGTCAAGTTAAAGGAGTTCATCATCACCAAGCCTTTATTATATGAAATATTAATGGGACTTACATAAGAGAAAGAAGTTGTTCAAAAATATGGACAATAAAATTACAACAAATTCACAACTACCAGCAACCGAACCTAAAAAAGAGCAAAAACAAAAATGAACTAAGTAAACAAGTAGAACAGGAACAGAATCACAGAAGTGGAAATCACCTGGAGGTTTATCAGCAGGGAGGAGGGGAGAATGGGAGAAAAGGTACAGGGAATAAGAAGCATAAATGGTAGGTAGAAAACAGTGGATGCGGGGGGTGGGGAGGTTAAGAATCGTATGGGAAATGGAGAAGCCAAAGAACTTATATATATGACCCATCAGTATGAACTAAGTTGGGGGAATGATGGTGGGAGTGGGGTATAGGGTGGAGGGGAATAAAGGAGAGAAAAAAAAATGGGACAACTGTAACAGCATAATCAATAAAATATATTTTTTAAAAAACAAAAACAGTCCTGAGAGGGAAGTTCATAGCATTATAGACCTACCTCCAGAAGCAAGAAAAATCTCAAACAATCTAACACTACACCTAAAAGAACTAGAGCTCTGCCTGGTGTGGCTCGGTGGATTTAGTGCCAGCCTATGAACCAAAGAGTCATTGGTTCGGTTCCCTGTCTAGGGCACATGCCTGGGTTGTGGGCCAGATCCCCAGTTGTGGTCGTGCAAGAGGCTACCACACATTGATGTTTCTCTCCTTCTCTTTCTCCCTCCCTTCCCCTCTCTAAAAATAAATAAAATCTAAAAAAATAGAAGAACTAGAAAAAGAACAGCAAACAAAGCCCAGAGTAAGTAGAAGGAAGGAAATGATAAAGGTCAGAGTGGAAAAACTTGACATAAAGTCTGAAAAAACAATATAAAAGATCAATGAAACCAGGAGATGGTTCTTTGAAAATATAAACAGGTTTGACAAACTTTTTATGGGACTCATAAAGAAACAGAGAAGACCCAAATAAGTAAAATCAGAAATGAAAAAGAAGTGACAACTGATACCACAGAAATGCAAAGGATTATAAGAAAATATTACAATTGTATTCCCAAAATTAGACAATTTGGAAGAAATAGATACATTTCTAGTACCATACAATCTTCCAAGAATGTATCAAGAAAAAAACAATATCTCAATAGACTGATCACAACGAACCAAAATTGATTCAGTAATCAAAAACCTCTCAAGAAATGAAAACCCCTAGAATGGATGTCTCACAGGTAAATTTTACATACATTTGAAGAAGAATTAAGACTTATCCTACTCAAACTATTCCAAAAAATTTAGGAGGAAGGAATACCCCAAGCTCATTTTATGAGGCCAGAATTACCCTGATTCCAAAGCCTTACAAAGGCATTACAAAAAAGATAATTATAGACAATATCTGTAATGAACAGAGGTGCAAAAATCCTCAGCAAATTATTGGCAAACTGAATTCAGTAATACATTAAAATTTTTTAAGGACTAAGAGGGACCAAGAGGGATTTATTCCTGGGATGCCAGATTGCTTCTATATATGCAAATCAATTAATGTGATCCACCACATAAAATAAAAGATAAAAATCTTATGATCATATCAGTAGATGTGGAAATAGCATTTGACAAAATTTTAGTATAAAAACTATTTTATACTAAACTATTCACTATTTTAGTATAAAAACTCTCAGCAAATTGGGAATAAAAGGAACATAACTCAATACAATGAAGGTCATATAGGTATGACAAACCCACAGCTAACATCATACCCAATGGAGAAAAGTTAAAAGTACTTAAGGTGAGGAACAGAACAAGGATGTCCATTTTCATTACTTTTATTCAACATAATACTGGAAGTCCTAGCCAAAGCAATGAGATGAGAAAATGAAATAAAAATGTCTAAATTTCAAAGGAAGAAGTAAAACTTGCTTCCTTCAGCAGTAGATGCACTAAAAATGGTACGATACAGAGATTAGCATGGCTTCTGGGCGAGGATGACATGCAAATTCATGATGCGTTACATATTTAGGGAATTAAGAAGAACCAATTGGCAGTTACAGAACAGTCATGTGGATGTGGAGTACAGCATAGGAAATATAGCCAATAATCTTTTAATAACTGTGGTGTCAGATGGGCACTAGATATATCAGGGTGATCACTTTTTAAGGTGTTAGGAAAACTGGACAGATACATGTAAAAAAGAAATAGACCACTTTCTTAAACTGTATACAAGAATAAACTCAAAATGAATTAAATACTTAAAAGTTAGACCCAATACCATAGAAGTCCTAAAAGAAAACAGGCAGTAAATTTACTCTCTGACATTGCTGTAAGTAATATTTTTTTTCTGATGTATCTTTTTGGACAAGACAAACAATTGAAAATAAAGAAATGGAACTGTATCAAACTAAAAAGTTTCTGCATAGCAAAGGAAACCAACATCAAAACAGAAAGACAAACCACTGAACGGGAGAACATATTCACCAATGATACAACCAATAAGGGGTTAATATCCAAAATGTATAACAAACTCATACAACTCAACACCAAAAATCAAACAATCCAATTTAAAAAATCAGAGGATCTAAATTGAGATTTCTTCAAAGAGGACATACAGATGGCCAATAGACATATGAAAAGATACACAATGTCTCTAATCAGAGAAATGCAAATTAAAATTACAATGGGATATCATCTCACACCTGTCAGAATGGCTATCATCAATAAATCAACAAACAAGTGCTGGTAAGGATGTGGAGAAAAGGGAACTCTTGAGCACTGTTAGTTGTATTGCAAGTTGGTGCAGCAACTGTGGAAAACAGTATGTGGAGTTTCTTTGAAAAATTAAAAATAGAATTACTTTATTACCCAGCAATTCTACCTCAGTATTTATCTGAATAAATCCAAAACACTAGTTCAAAAAGATAGATGTTCATTGCAGCGTTATTTACAATAGCCAAGATATGGAAGCAACCCAAGTGCCCATCGATTGATGATTGGATGAAGGAGAGGTGGCACATGTTGTTTGGCCATAAAAATGAAATCTTACCATTTATAACAACCAGGGATGAACTTAGAAGTAATATGCTAAATGAAATAAGTCAGATATGGAAATACAAATAATATATGATTTTACTTATCATATGGAATTTAAAGAACAAAAGAAAGATCAAACAACAGAAACAGACTCATAGATACAAAGAACAAACTGATTGTTGTCAGATTTGAGAGATTTGGGGGGTTGGTTTACAAATGTGAAACGATTAAGAAGTATAAATTGTCAGTTACAAAATAGTCACGGGGATGTCAAGTACATAGGGAATATAGTCAATAATCTTGTAATAATTTTTTAAATTTTATTATATTTTATTGATTATGCTTTTACAGTTGTCCCATTTCTTCCCCTTCATTCCCCTCCACACCCCCTCCCACCCACATTCCTTCCCTTTAGTTCATGTCCATGTACCGTAAGTTCTTTAGCTTCTACATTTCCCACACTATTCTTGCCCTCCCCCTGTCTATTTTCTACCCACCATCTATGCCACTTGTTCTCTGTACCTATTCCCCCTCTCTCTCTCCTCCTCCCACTCCCCTGTTGCTAACCCTCCATGTGATCTCCATTTCTTTGGTTTTGTTCCTGTTCTACTTGTTTGCTTAGTTTGCCTTTGTTTTAGGTGTGGTTGTTAATAACTGTGAGTTTGCTGTGTTTTTACTGTCCTATTTTTTATCTTCTTTTTCTTAGATAAGTCTCTTTAACATTTCATAGAATAAGGGCTTGGTGATGATGAACTCCTTTAACTTGACCTTATCTGAGAAGCACTTTATTTTCCCTTCCATTCTAAATGACAGCTTTGCTGGATAGAGCAATCTTGGATATATGTCCTTGACTTTCATGACTTGGAATACTTCTTTCCAGCCCCTTCTTGCCTGTTGTAAGGTCTCTTTTGAGAAATCAGCTGACAGTCTGATGGGATCTCCTTTGTAGGTAACGCTCTCATTTTGTCTTGCTGCTTTTAAGATTCTCTCCTTATCTTTAATCTTGACTAATGTAATTATGATGTGCCTTGGTGTGTTCCTCCTTGGGTCCACCTTCTTTGGGACTCTCTGAGCTTCCTGGACTCCCTGGAAGTCTATTTCTTTTGCCAGATTGGGGAAGTTCTTTATTATTTGTTCAAATAAGTTTTCCACTTGTTGCTCTTCCTCTTCCCCTTCTGGTACTCCTATAATTCGGATGTTGGGATGTTTAAAGATGTCCTGGAGGTTCCTAAGCCTCTCCTCATTTTTATGAATTCTTGTTTCTTCATTCTTTCCTGATTGGATGTTTGTTTCTTCCTTCTGATCCACTCCATTGATTTGAGTCCCAGTTTTCCTCCCATCCCTATTGGTTCCCTGTGCGTTTTCCTTCATTTCACTTATTGTAGCCTTCATTTGTTCATCTAATTTGCGACCAAAATCAACCAATTCTGTGAGCATCCTGTAATCTTGTAATAATTATGTATGGTGTCAGGTAAGGTAATAGACTTTTCAGGGGGATCACTTCATAAATTACATAAATGTCTAAACACTATTGAATGCCAGAAGCTAATATAAAATAATGTGGAATTTCAACTGTTATTGAAAAAAAAAGAAAAGAAATGCAAATTATCAGACCTGCTGAATCAGAAACTACGGGTGTGGCTTATGTTTTAACAAGCCTGCAGGTGATGCAGGCCCAAGTGTGGGAATCATGGTTTATTACCATGGGCTGTTTCTTTTCATATTCCTCAAAGCTAGGTTTCTTCATTCTGTTCAGTGGCGGTACTTCAGAACTCTAACATGTACCTTCTAACAATAACTACCAGGACTTGGATCGATAAACACTTTTAAGGATTATCTCATTGAATTCCTTATAACATCTCCATAAAATAAGTACTGTTATTCGTAATCATATAGATATGGAAGTTGAGAGCCACAGATTTAAGTACCTTGCTCAAGTTCAGAAACAAGCCTAAAACTCAGAAGTTGTAAATTCAGTCCAAAACATATTTTCCTTTAATCATGTTGAAGGAAATTTCCTAATAGGCATTTATAACATATGAATTTGGTACCTAGAACCACCTGTTTGGTTTGTTTTTTTTCCCCCAAATATGTTTTCATTGCTTTTAGAGAGAGAGGGAGAGAGAGACATTGATCGGTTGCCTTCTCATATGCTCCCTGACCAGGGATCAAACCTACAACCTGGGTATATTCCCTGACCAGTAATTGAACCCACAACCTTTTGGTCTATGAGACAATGCTCCAACCAACAAAGACATACCAGCCAGGGCCCACCAGTGTTTTATAATATAGAGAAAAGACTGGCCCTGGCTGGTGTAGCTCAGTGGATTGAGTGCCGGCCTGCGAACTAAAAGGTTCAATTCCCAGTCATGGCACATTCCTGGGTTGCACAGCAGGTACCTGATTGGGGGTGTACTAGAGGCAACTGATCAATGTCTCTCTTGCACATCGATGTTTCTACCCTCTCTCCCTTCCCCTGTTTCTAAAAATAAATAATTAAAATCTTTAAGAAAAAGAAAAGACTATATATTTTTTAAATTTCTAAAAGCTAAATAATGTAAGGGGGAAAATGACATAGATAAGTACAGAAAGGTACATATCGGTGATTCAGAGAATAAAGTAGTTTATGAGAATTTGAAACTATATAGTAGGTTCTAATCCTTGGGATTAAAGTAAAACAAAAGACAACCTAATGTGATTTGGAGTTGGAGAGCCCTGGTCCCTTAAGTATTTTCTGTGTGTACCTGGACAAGTGACATAATGTCTCTGAGCCTCCAACTTCTCACCTATAAAATGGAGATGATGATAATATAACTCTCACAGGGTGGTTGAGGATTAAAGAGATTATGTGTGTGAAGTTCTTAACTTGTTACTGGACACATAGTAGGTTTTCCATAATAAATGTTGGTTCTACTGCTATTAATAATCCTACCAGATTTTAAGAAAAGAATATTCAAAAAAGAAAAAGAATGTTCAGGCCTTCTTCCTTTTCACAGAGCCCTGCCAACATAGCGTTCGGGTGCTTCCTGGAGGTTGATTGGGTGGCCTGTGTCTCCTTTGGGCTTCATGCCAGGAAGCTGGTCACGGTTATAGATGTTTGATCAGAACAGGGCTTCGGCTGATGGATCTTGCACTTAAGTAAGGAGACAAGCTTTGCCTTTCAAATGCATGCAGCTCACTGACTTTATCCTCGAGTCCCCACAAAGTGCCCGCCGGAAGTATCTCCAACAAGTCTGGCAGAAGGCAGATATCAGTACAGAATGGGCAGCCATGCCATGGACCAAGAAGATTGAAGCCAGAGAAAACAAAGCCCAGATGACTGACTTGGATCATTACAAAGCATGAAGGCAAAGAAAATGAGGAACTGAATAATCAAGCTTGAAGTTAGGAAGCTTCAGAAGGCAAATCTCCTGAAAGCTTCTCCCAAAACAGCATGTGTTGCTAAAGCTGTAGCTGCTGCAAATGTTCCAGCAAAAAAAAAAGTGACTGCTGCAGCCAGAAGGCAGCACCTCCAAAAGTTCAGAGGGGTCTGAAATCTCCAGCCTAGAAAGCATCTGCTCCAAAGGCATCTGGCAAGAAAGTATAAGAACATAGGAGGCTATTATAAAAGTAATAAAGGTTCTTTTTGCATGCTGGCAAATCAAAAGAAAAAGAAAAACTCTTCAAAGATTTTGTAAGTATCTTCCTGACCTTATGGCAGTGTAAGGGAAATAAGGGTAATGATAGAAGGGCTTGGGTCTTAATAAATCAGACTGCTATTTAGAATCGGGTGTTTTGTTTCTATTATAGTTTGAGATGAGCAGTATTTTATCTTTCTCTTTTCATTCTCTGTGGCAGACTGATTTCCGATTCTACTGGATGCATTCAAAGTTACCAGAAGAAGAAGGACTTGGGGAGAACACCAAGCTCAATCCTGTAAGGCCTGGGGTTAGGGTTGAGGATTTCTTTATGAGATTGGTTTGGATTGGTCTGTTATCTAAATACAATCATTATGAATGAAATTATCTATTTTTGAGACAATACGGCATAATAGGAAGGTTATAGGTTAACACTCATCCAGATCTGGATTCTGGTTTTGGCTTTAATGATTACTAGGATAAATTAAAAACATCACTTGGGCTTAGTTTCTTCATTTGTGTGATAAGGTTAAAAACACCTACTTTATGGGGTTATTCTAAGAACCAAATGATAAAATTATGCACCTCCTCCTAGCACATCCTACTTATGGTAGGCTCTCAATAAATAATGGTTGATGTAAATGCAAATAACTGCTTTTATTAATAAAGTATTTAGAATTCTGGTACCTTGGTTCACTACTATAGCATGTATCAGCAGCGCCAAGAGGCCTGGTAAAAAAGACTTCTCTGAGTACCAGAGTTTCTGATTAGATTTACATTTCTAACAAGTTCCCCAGTAATGCTGAAGCTGCTGGTCCATGAACCACATTTTGATGTCTGAGCTGTGAGTGACCTCATCTAGTCAGTTCCTTCATTTTACACATGAGAGTACAGGCTCAGTGAGGGACTGCCCTCCCCAAGGTCCTGCAGTACAGGATGACGGTCCAAGTGTGTTTGCTATCCGCTCAATGATTAAATATGTGATAGCTGTTTTGAGGTTATTTTATTAGGTAAGCCCTGTAGATTGGTGTGTGCCTGGATTACTTACAACATTTTTAAAGGCAATTGGATAACAGAGGACAATAAATGAGGTCAATATAGCACTTCCACTGATGTATCAACAAGGTCCTGGAAACATGCGCATTGAGGAAGGACAACAAGGGAGCTGTTCTTTTTTTTTTTTTTTTTTTAAGATTTTATTTATTTATCTTTGAGGGGAAGGGAAGGAGGGAGGGAGAGAATCATCAATGTATGGTTGCCTCTCATGCATCCCCTGCTGGGAACTGTCCTGCAACCCAGGCATGTGCCCTGACTGGGAATTGAACCTCGATCTTTTGGTTCGCAGGCCCGCACTCAATCCACTGAGCTACACCAGCCAGGGGCAAGGGAGCTGTTCTGAGTGCTCTATACCTATTGTTATCTCACTGTATCCATACAACAACCCTATTTAGCAGGTACTTAATTATCCTAAGTAAATACCTTTATTATCCCATTTTACAGATGGGAAAATGGAGGCATATAGAGATTAAATGATTGGCAGAGCTGCCAGTCACACCCAGACAGTCTGACTTTAGAATTTGATATCCTTATCTCTTAATTATACTGCTTCAGTCTAAAAATCCTGGCTGCTGTGAAAGAAGTTTCACCAGTCCTTTATTAGAAGCAACTGTCAAGAGGCCTGAGAGAAGAACATACAATCCCTAATGCTGACACAGGACTGTGGTTCTTCATCCTGACTGCATGTTAAAATTAACTGGAGAGCTTAAAAAAAAAAAAAAGAATGCCTGGGCCTCTCCCAGACTGCTTCAGTCAGAATCTCATGTTAGGGCCTGGGCATCAGTAATTTTTAAGGGTTTCCCAAATAGTTCTGTATTAAGCAAGGTTGAGAACCACTGACCTGGAAATTTAGTGGGTAAATGGAGAGGAGGTGGTTTGGAAGAAAGAAACTAAAAACTTCTTTGATACAACTTTTCAGTTGCTGGGACAATATTTGTAATATTTACTAATTTGTTCTAATTTGTATTTTAGTTTAAATTTGTGGGACTAAAGAATTTTCCTTGTACCCCTGAGAGCCTGTGTGAGGTGTTGTCTATGGATTTCCCTTTTGAGGTAACAAAACCATTGTCTTTATAGTTCTGGTGTGATTGCATGACACAGGGAAATGTGGTTACTCAGTTTTAAGATACCTTCTGTCTTTGCTGTGTCCAAGCATCAGAAAAGGGCTAAAAACTAATTGTTGAGAAGGGATGCACTCACTGCTACATAAGTCAGAATGCCAGACCTGGAAGGGCCCTGAACAGACATCTCACTCCCTCATTTTACAGATGCAGAAACTGAGGCCCGGATTGGGGCAAGGCTTCCATTCCTAGGTCTTTCTTTGTCTCTGCCTGCTGTAAGCCTGAGAACCAGGCCCTTTGTTAGACTGCCATGCAGGTTGTAAAGTCTAGAGGGGCTTTTGTGACCACAGGGGTTTGAACTTGTAATCCTTCCTTCCTAGTGAGAGCAAATGGGCCCTACGTATATCAGTGCTTGGAGAGCAGTGACATGGAGCAGGTGACCAACTTGTCCCAGTTTGTGCCCTAGACTTTCCCAGTCTTAGTGTTGAAAGTCTCACATCTCCAGAAGCTCAACAAGCAAATTTTCCTTTGCCCGTCATACCCTTTGCAGTTCTGGCTGGTGTATCTTTCCACACCATGCCCCTCTCCATTCTTGGGGAGTGAATAAAAACTTTATTCTCTTAAAAAAAATTCTTTCTAGTCATCCACAAGTTTTTGCTTGAACTGGATATAATTTTGCAGAAAGGATCACAGCTTCCTGCATGAGAAAATGGCAAAGCCTGCATTGCTTTCATTTCTGGGAGTCAATTAAGAAGGTAGTAAGAATGTGTCACTTTATTTATAGCATAAGGGCTATAAGGACAAGAAATGCTTTTAGAGTGGAGTCAATGACTCCTGGAAAAGAAAATTTGAACTATAGAAGGTCTTCCTGTTGAGAAAAACTGAGTTTCCCAGAACATAGCTCACAAACAATTTAGGGGGAGATTTAGGCAGCCAACAATGGCTTGGGAAGCATGGCTTCTTGGTAGCCAGTTTCCCCTTTGCTCAGCAGTCCAGCATCTCATAGGGGTCTATCCAATTCTCCTGCTTTGTTTCCTGTATGGAACATATACCCCACTATGAGACCTTTGGGTGGTGGAAGTGCATGGGATCTGGAGAGAGAAGACCTGGGGTCAGCTGAATTTCTGCTTCATACTCACTGTGTGTTTTTAGAGAATCCCCCAGAACTTTGAGCCAGCCCCATCTTGAAAGTACCCTCACAGTGGGTAAGAGGGTGAAATAGTGGTAGGAAACCACCCTATAAATAGGAAAGTGCTATTTATGTTTTGATTTTCTAAAATTTCGTGTTCTAGGCCATTTCTTCATTTAGAGAAATTGTATGCGTGAGAAATGAGAACTCTTTGCTTTGGCAATGAGCCAGGAACAGGATTTGAACCACAAGAGCTGTCCTGTATATATAGGCTCTCCTGGAAACATGTGGCCCCAGAAGTCATTTTGATCACTTGTCTCCCTTCTTGTAGGTAGATGGACTACTCTTCTACCACAAGCAGACCCACTATAGCCCTGGAAGCACTCCTCTGGTGGGCTGGCTGCGCCCATACATGGTGTCAGATATTCTTGGTATGGCTGTGCCAGCTAGCCCGCTGACCACCAAACCAGAATATGCTGGGCACCAGCTCCAGCAGATTATTGAGCACAAGAGGAGCCAAAAGGAGGGCATGAAGGAGAAATCCACACACAAGTCCTTTGACAACGGGCACTATGAGCTGGAGCACCTGTCTACCCCTGAGCTGAAGAACAATTCCCACAGCCCAGACCAGCCTGGGACCCTCATGGAGAACTAAAGGAGGGCAGCCTCCATTGGGAGTCATGGGACAGTGCTTGGTCCCAGAAAGAAGGTTGAGGAGAAGGACAAGTACAACAGGCGACTTCATTTTAGAGTGGCCTTTTCAAAGCCACTCCACTAGAAACAGCTTAATTCCTGTAAAAAGTGTATCTTGGATCCACAATGTAAATACATGCGATTCTTAAGAAAGAACTGGTGATTCTTTATTTTTTCAAGGGACTTTTTATTAACAGTTGTGCAGGTGACTGTATCAATCTGGAAGGTTGCTTTTGTGGTGTAATAGCCAAGAACTTGCCCTGGTCCATGTGGCTCAGTTGGGTGGAGCGTTGCCCTGTAACCAAAAAGTTGCTGGTTTGATTCCAGGTCAGGGCACATCCCTAGGACGCAGGTTTGGTGTTTGGTCTGGTCGAATTCGGGAGGCAACCAATCAATGTCTCTCTCTTTCTCTTTCTGCCCCCCCCCCCCCCGCAAAAAAAAAGCAATGGAAAAAAAATGTTCTCTGGTGAGGATAAAAAAAAAATAAAAATAAAAGCCAAGAACTTGTGACTCTTAAATCTTGAACTCCCAGGCTCCCTAAACATGACACATTTCACTCTGGTTTTAGCACTTAAGCATTCTGCTGAGTGTCCAGTTGCTACTGTTGCTAATGTCATTTTCTAAAAGGTCTTACCAGGAACTGCAGTTCTTAGTATTTGAATATCTTTCCTCTTCTGAGAAGACAAATGGGACTTTCTTTGGTTTAGACATTGCCAGAGATAAAATGCCAATGGTGTTCATTCACTACTTCAGCAAACCTTTGAGCACCTTCTAGCAAATAAGCCCTTGTGCTAGGCCTCGGTGACGCAGAGTGGGTTATGGAGATAGAGAGGACCAATGGGAAAATAAACCCACCAGCGAATAGAATGAGTGAAGATAGTAAGCTGACTGCTATGGTACAGAAAGGCCCATAGAGCCTCAGGTGCTGGAAAGAGCAGAGGGAGGTTTCACAGAGGAGATCAGAGCAGGGCTGAAGCTCAGAGGAGAGACAGCAATGTGCTCTGCAGACAAAGTGGTTAGGAGTCCTCAGAGATGCAGGAGTGTACACAGTTGCCCTCCTGCAGGGCAGGCAGGGTAGGGCAGGACTTGCTGTGGGACCTGAAGTTGGTTTAGCGTGGCTCAAGCATTATGTAGAATTGGAGGGCTGTGGAAGAAGCTAGAAAGAGAGATAGGCCTGATTGTGTTATACAGAGGTTTTGAATTTTTTGTCATGAATGTAAAGGAGCCGGTGAAGAACTCTGAGCAGGCAAGATCCATTCAGATTTATGAAACAGAGCTCTTTGGCAGCTGTAGGAATGGAAGGAAGATGGCATCTGCCCTATGTTCAGGAAATATGTCTCATTTCCCATTGGCTGTAATTTGCTTAAACTGCTTTCCACCATCCTAGCACTTATCTTTAAGGACAGAATAATTCACTATTCCACTCTAGCTGCAGTAGTGTCCTGTGGACAAAATTATAGAGGCATCTGGGTCATATGTGTGACATGTAGTTGTTCTTTTGTGATTAATTCTGGGAACAAATCTTGGCGGAACTTGTGGTTGAGAGGAGCCTAATTATAGATTCAGCACAGCAGTGGACTTGGCCTTCCTGCTAGGCTCTTAGATAACTGCTCAAGCCAACTCTATCAAATCCAAGATGAAGCCCTGCCTGGTGTGGCTCAGTGAAGTAGGTGCTGTCCTGCAAACCGAGAGGTTGTGGGTTTGATTCATGTTCAGGGCACATGACTGCAACCAGGTCCCTGGTTGGAGGTATGTTAGAGGCAACTGATCGATGTTTCTCTTCCTCTTTTTTTCCCTCCCTTCTGCTGTCTCTAAAATAAGTAAAATATGTTTTAAAAATCTGAGAAGAAGCCTCCTCCCCCACACCCAGTGATGTTCCTGCTGCCTGCAGATTTCAGCATTTCTACATCAATAAGCTCTTTCCTAAATTCCAATAGGGTCAGTTTTGCAATAGGAACCTTGTGTTCCTCCAGCTGTTGGCTGCCTACATATTATGTCTCTGTTTGATCACCTGCCTTCTGAATCTGTAGTCTATTCTCAGTAGCTGGCTGTGTCATTTCAGGAGCAGTGCATGCTAGCTAGCATCAGTGAGATGTGGCTGGGCTTTGCCCAGAAATAACCAGGTCTGGAAGGACTACTTCCCCATAGGACACTCTGGGGACAGATACATGAGTCAAAGAATGTATTGGCTAAAACTATTACCATACACAACTTGATATTGTTGAATGGTTGCTGGAAGGATGTTTCTCAGAGGAATGCCCCTTCTGTTTTTAACTGAGGAGCTAGTATTATCGATTACTGAACAGAATGTATGTCCTGTTAATATTTCTTTGTGAAATACCACCTGTTACAAAGATATTGTGTTATATGGTACTGTGATTGGATATTAGTTTTCTGGCCACTCTTCTGAATAGCTCCCAGCTTCTTTTTTGTGGAATTATCTCTTCCCCAGGCATTATAGTATGGTGGGAGTATAATTTGGGGTAACTCCCTTCCTTAGCCAACCATCAGGCTCATGACTCAACTTGGGACAATCACATGCTCCTCACCAAGAATTCGTGTCTTGAGCAGAGAAACAAAGGGAATGATCAGTAGGAATTAATTTATTTGGCCCGCCGAGGGGCTGGGAGTGTTTCTTGTTCTTATTACAAAACCTGTAAACATCCAGTAAATTTTGTCTTATTTAAAGTAGCCAGAATGGATTTCCTGATACCACTGCTCAATGTGGCCCTGCATTGCTTGCCTTGACTGGAGGACCAGCTTGGCATGTGGTAGTAAGGTACTACTATAGTGGTTGAGATCACCTATTTTAGCTGAAGTGCCATTGGAACCCATGCACCTAGAAAAGACCAGGCAGAATAAGAAGTCTTGGTTACTTTAATGTTAGCTGAGAAAAGCCTTGCTGGATTCTAATGCCTGCATGGAATAGTTGATGTCAAACAAATCCAGTTGTATTTAGCAGCCATTTATCTCCACTAGTTAACTTCTCACATTTCAGCCCACTGAAATATGACTTGTTCATCCACTTCAAGTGCTCTCATCAAGGGACTGGTTGACTCTTGTGTTCCAAATGTAAGGGATATGTCCCAGGATTTCTCTTACCTGGCTTTACCTGCCTTGTATATGCTGATGCCTTCTCTATTTTACTGTTGGCACTGTATATGTATCTAACTTATTACCAGACATTTCCTAGTCATCTCAAAGTTAGCATGACCCAAACTGAACTCATTATCCTTCTCCCTTAGTCAATGCTTTTCTTGAGATCCTTGTCCCTGTTAATAGTGTTTAGTTACCTTTGCTAGGAAACTTGCTCATGATCTGGCCTTAGTGTATCTGTCTGGTCTCATAAATAACCTTGTCTCTTTGCTGCCTCCTTTCCAGTGATGCCGCTTTACGTTCTCTATACACATCTGTTTCACAGTCCCTCTGCGCACCCCCCCCCCACCCCTACAGACACTATTCCTCCTTATTCTGATTGCATTTACCTGGTGATTACACCTACTCATCTTTTAAAAACTCCATTCAACAGATACCTATTTGAAACTTTACCCCTGTAGGCAGAATTAGCCATTTTCATCTTTGTGCTCTCCCCGTCCTATTACGTGTCTATCAAACAAAGTTAGGGATGATCCACAAGAACAACATCATTTTGACACTAATTACAAGTTAGGGATAGCCCCCAAGACCATTCCTAGGTTTGATAATTCACCAGAAGGATTTACAGAACTTACTGAAAGCTATTATACACAATAACAGTTTATCATAGTGAAAGGAAACATTAAAGGAAACAGGCAGGCAAGAGAAGAAATGCATGGGGCAGAATCCAGGAAAGTTCCAAAGGTGGATTTTCCAATTGTCTTCTCCCAGTGGAGTCATGGACAGCATTAAACTTTCTTGGTAACTATGTGTGACAATAGACTATTACCAACTAGGGACTCTCCCCTGTGCCTTGGTGTTCAGCATCTTTATCAGGGCCTTGTTGTAGTAGACCCATGCAGCAGTCTAGCTGGTAACATGTGATTTGAAGTCCCCCTCCCCTAGTCACATTGCTGGACTTTTGGTAGGGCCAAAGACCCCCCAGGTAAACAAAGACACTATTATTAGGTCATTCCAAGGGCTTTTAGGTTAATTCCCAGGAGCCAAGGGCAAAGGCCAACCTTTCTCTGAGCAAGGTTAAATTCTTTACTACACACTCCCTCTCTTAGGTTACGAACTCCTTCAGGTCAGGGACCTGGTCTTTTTTTTTTTTTTTTTTTTAAGATTTTTTAAAATTTATTTTTAGAGAGGGGAAGGGAGGGAAAAACAGAATCACTGATGTGTGAGAAAAATATCAATCCATTGCCTCTGGCACACCCTCAAGTGAGGACCTAGCCCACAACCCAGGCATATGCCCTGACCTGGAATCAAACAAGTGACCTTTTTGTTCACAGGCTGCCTCTTAATCCACTGAGCCACATCAGCCAGGGCTGGGATCTGGTCTTAATTCATTTTTAGATGCCCAGTGCCTGGCATTCTGCCTGGCACTTGTATCAATAAATATTGGTTGAGTAAGTGAAATGATGAGTGGGAATGAGAAGACATTTTGGAGGAGAGCCCCCTCCCCTCTCCCACTGCACAAAGGGGTAACCCTGGAGAGAGAAGGCTGACTGGAGGTGTGTGGCTGGCTGCTAAACAGGTGGTTGGATGTGCTGCAGACTGCTAATAACAAGAACTATATTTAGTTCTATGGATGTGATTAAAAGTATAACCTAAAAACTTACACTGTGTACACTGGAGGAGGGAAAGAAACAATCTTAGCTACAGCCTTCCTTTGTAATAATGGAATGAGTAAAAACCACTGCACAATGTATTTATAAAAAAATGTATCTTTTGTTTTATGCCTTCTGATATGTAGGGCAGGAAAAGCAGACTGCTTGCTTTGGTAAGATGGGGTGGTATTTGAGTCCCATCCTGTTTTGGGATTTTGTGATTACCCGATGTTTACATCAAAGGAGAACCAAATGAATTTTTTTTTAAGTTTCTTTACCAAGTGCTGAGAGATTTGGTTTGGGGTCTTGATTTGGTCATGCCTTACCTCCTCCCAACTCCCCAGAGGGCCCACCATCCAATAAAAAGGCAGAGGTAGGTGGAAAGGACCTGGGAGAGCTGGAAGGCTGGCAGTAGGGAAGGTGAATTAAGAATGCCTTAGATAGGGCCCTGGCTGGTGTAGCTCGGTGGATTGAGTGCTCGATTCCCATTTGGGGCACATGCCTGGGTTGCGGGGCAGTTCCCTGCGGGGGACGCATGAGAGGCAACCATACATTGATGTTTCTCTCTCTCTCTCCCTCTCTCCTTCCCTTCCCTTCTAAAGATAAATAAATAAAATGTTAAAAAAAAAGAATGCCTTAGATAGCAAATATGAAGGAAGGGGCAAGTGTACATTTGTTTCTCACATCCATTTCAAGTGATAGTGAGCCTTTTGAACAGTTGAATTTTCATCTCTTTTGCAGAGGCAGAAAAGTAGCCAGAGGCAGCCTGGGCAACTGGGAGGTGAACCTCACTGTTGGCCTAGCCCAGAGGCATTCTCCGCTTTTTGAGGGACAGTGTGGGACCCAAAGAGGCAAATTTTGAAAACTAGAGATCACTTCTGGCTAGAACTTGACACAGACCATTTGCTTTTGTAGTAAAGTTGCTCCCTCCCAGTGGGTTGGCAGTCTTTCAAGCCTTTTGTCTCTCTGCTTTTGCCCTTCTAGTTTTCTCTGCAGTCAGACTGGGGAAATAAAAGATGGAATTCAAATATGTCAGTTCTGCTTCTCATTGGCAACTTTAGCAAGGGAAGAAATTGAAACTCGCTCAAATAAGGTTCTACCTGTTCTGGCCTCACCATTAACACCCACATAAGTCAAAGTGAGTGAAAGTGATGTAATCTAATTCAGATGGTAACTCTCTGTTATAGTGAATGTTTTTCACAAGCAACTAAGTATCCAAGGTAACCAAACCTGTTTGTTTGGTATTCTTTATTAAGAATTGGACTTTGCTAGAAAAGGACTTTGTTAGATCCGTTCTTTCAGCAAACGCCTACTGAGGACCTCCTACTGTGTACTGTATATTGTGCTGGTTCTGAAGACAGAGTGATAAGACTTGGTTCCTGCCCTCAAAAAGCTCATAGTCTAATGGGAGAGACTACCAAGGAAGCAAATAATTATAATTCAGAGTGTTGTTTAAACTCTAGACACAAGTATCAGGTATAAAATTAACATAGTATAGTGATTAACCTGTGATCTGAGAGTGGTAAGTAGGAATGCCAGATGAGAAAATTATGTGAGGAAAGAGGCAGATCATATTTTAATTAAAAAAAAACAAGTAGAATAGGTATGGTAAGGACCAGTCCCTGAAGTAATGGGGCAAAATGTAATCTATTGTACAATGGGATAAAAATTTTCAGCTTCCTTATAGAGCTCACCTTCAGCCATCCTAGTGATTATATATGTGGCTTATGGGTAAACAAAAAAAATTTTGCCCTAAGACATTGGTTAGCAGTATGACCTCTTTACTCTGTATCTGTTTTGTCTTTTGGAAAAAATGGCAATAACAAACAAGAGTGCGGCATGATCATGGAGAGGCAAAAGAAAACAGAAATATGCAACCATGAAGAGAATGCTTTGTCTGAGAGATCAGAGGCTGAAAGAAAAGGATAGATTAAAACCTAAAAAGAAAGAAAAGTACAATCCCAGTGCACTCAAGGAAAGAGATGTGCTCCAATACCTATCTGCTTATTCTTCCAATATAACACACAACTAGGCCCACCTTACTACATCCGGGTTGATATCAACTTTTCCATTAAGGCTAAACTGGACTTAGTGCAGTCAGTGATGGGTTGTGTGTATGCCAAGTGTATCCCTTCTATGACTGACTGTGTAGTGGCTGAAATTGAGAAATTGGGGTAGAAGTATTGAGTGGCTCTAAGGATCGCCAAGGATCCAAGATTCGAATGATTACCATGCACACAACAAAGGAACCTATGCAGATGAGTGTTTAGTACAGAGAGTAACTCAGCACAAGTGTTACATTGTGATCACAGTTGACCAGGACCTTAAATCAAGAATCGGGAAGATCCCTGGAGTTCTCAATATGTGCATTTCTAATCATAGGTACAACATTGAGCGGATGCAGATGATTTTGGAGTCCCTCAGTTCTAATACTTAAAAAACAAAGTTCCTCTGCTTTCCTTCAACTAACTTTCTCTGTTGCCAGTTTATTAAACATGCTACAGAATGAGCTATTATTGCTCCACTCACCCATTTGCTCTGTTATGAGCTAAATATGGTTAAATGCACTCACTTTTTTATGTTGTTTTGAAAATGGTATTTTGTATCATTTTAATATATGTCTTTTTATAAATCAGATGACTGCTCAAAAAAAAAAAAAAAAGAAAGGAAAAATGACAATAAGAACTTTGGATTTTTTATAGCCAAAGCACGTCTTATAGTGCAATACATGTCTCTTTCATAGGCAGTAGATATTTTGGAGCAATATTTTGAGAGGAGCTTTAGATTTTAGAAGTAAAGTTGTTTTGGGGAAAAGGTTATAAAATTCTAATCACAAGTTTGGAAGTATCTCTATTTTTAGACAAGATATAAACTAGGTAGGAGAAAATGGTAAGACAGAGACTTCAGAGTTAAGATGACTGTCTTCATTGATTTAGTCATCAAACACACATTTATGAAGTGCCTGCCTACTAGATACTAGGCTCTAGCCACTGAGGTTCTAGGGGCCAACAGGACAGGTGTGGTTCCTACCTTCCTGGAGCCTACAGTTTCATAGAGCAGGCAAACACTAGGCCAATGAACAAGTACACAACAGCAAATTGTGCTCAGCTCTCTGGTAAAAGATAAGAGGGTACTGTGAGAGTAACAAACCAGGAGTCTAATTCAGTTTAGGGAGTAGCCACAGAAGATCCTCCTGAGGAAGTGACTTCTGAGCTGAGACCGTAAGGATGAGTTAGATTTGTTTGATGAATAAGGTAGGAAGAAGAGGATAAGCTTTCTAGACAGAGACCTGAAACATATGCTTTAAAAGCAAAAAATAAAAATAGAACCCATAACATCCCCTCCTGGTTCCCTCTTTGTAATTTATTTTCCACTTTCAGATTTCAACTGATGTTAATTAATTATGTTAAATGTATTGGGGGAAATATTGGTTAATAACATTATATAAGTTTCAGGAGTACAACTTTATAATAAAATGTATGTATACTCTATTGTGTTCTCACCACTGGAAAGGTAGTCTCCTTCCTTTGCTTTGTATTTGACTGCTTTCATCCTCTTCCTTCTCCCCCACCCTTGTTAATTTAATGAAAATGTGATTTTTGTCACCTACACTCTCCCAATCCTACCCTAGCCTTTCTTTAGAGGCTCTGCAGCCAAGCATTTAAAAATGCAAGAAGGCTATGTCTATACATATGGATCTACCTTATATGCATTTTTTGTAAAACAGAGATCATAATTTCAGTTATCTCATACTATAGTGGTGAGAGTAGGTGAATGCAAATCATTTAGAACAGTGTGGCATATGTTATGGACAGAATAAATGCGAACTTATTATTTCAATGTGTATGTGTACTATAAGTTATTTACTGACTTTCCGACTGATAGGCCATTATGTCGTGCCCATTCTTTTGCTATTACAAACCATTTTGCATCTCTAAGGTTTGATTGAGTAGGATGACAGTACAATACTTGATTTCCTTGGTTTGAGCCGACAGCTATAGACAAGACTTTGTACTCTGATTATCCTAAGATTTACCTCTCAGAGCAAATTTAGCCAGCTGCCTTGGACTTAGTTTGTTACCCACATCTCTCTGCTCAGAAACTTCTAAACATTGTCCTGTGAGTTCCGAGAACTGTTGTTCCCTTTCACACCCACGCGCTCCCATACACAGCTGTGCTTCTTAAACCACTGCCCAGTTTTCTCTCCCAGTTCACTCTGCTAAACTTCTCCCTTTCTTAATTTTCCTCACCTGATCCCTGCACTAGGAGTTAGAATGCCTGGGTTAAAGTTTTAGTTCAATACTAATTCATTAGCTGTGTAACTTTGGACAAATCACTGACCCTTGTGTACTGAGGTTCACTGGGCAAAACAAATATAGAACTGTAAACAGTGGGTTGAGAGACTCCATCCTCTCCTGTGTCTACTCAGTGGTTTGTACTACTCAAGTCCCACCATTTCTTCCTCCAGCCAGTTGCCTTCCTGGGGGAGAAAAAGTATACAGTAATTTCCACATGTGAATAGATCTGTGCACTTCAAACCTGTGTTGTTCAGAGACTTCTGGCTGAGATAGAAGCGTAGGTAGACACACTGTGCCTCCCCGCACAACCAGAATAAGGACAACAAAAATTTAGAAGCAAAAAAAAAAAAAAACAACCCAGTACTGACAAAATTAAACTGTATGGAAGTCCAACAACCAAGGAGTTAAAGTAGACACATTCACTCAGTCCAGTAGGAGGGGAGGAGTTGGGCAGCCAGGCAGAGAGGGGTCCTAGCAAAAAAACAAACAAACCTGTGTTGTTCAGGGTCAACTGTATTGTTACTATTTAAAATTTGTTTGGAAAAGGTTATATATATATATATACATATATATACATATATATATATGCGCACATGGAAAACTTACACACAGTGCTATTACAACCCAAGAGTTACTCTGAGGAAGGTAGTAACTTGGGGGTAGTGACTAAGATGGGGGCTTTGGCAAGTTGAGAATATTCTCTTTTTTTTTAAGAGGGGAAAGGGAGGGAAACATCAATTGGTTGCCTCTGGCATGTTCCCCGCTGGGAACCTGGCCCACAATCCTGGCATGTGCTCTGACTGAGAATCCCACCAGGGAATCCAACAGGGGACCCTTCAGTTGGCATGCTGGCACTCAACCCACTGAACCACACCAGCCAGGGTGGGAATGTTCTACTTCTTGATCTGTTTGCTTGTTACATGAATATGTTGAGTTTATGAAAGTTCATCTTGCTGTTCAACTTACATTTTCACCTTTTGTGTATACATACTTCAATAAAAAGAAAACTTAAAAAAATGTACAAAAGAGCATATAAGAAAAAATTTCCCTATCCCTTCTGATCCCGACTCCCAGTTCCCCTCTTGAGAGACCACCACTGTTACCTTTCTTTTGTGTCCTCCCAAAGCTTTTGTATATATAAATAAATTTACAAGTGTATGTTTTTTCCTTTATACATGACAGCATATTATACACAGTATTGGAGTCTTTTTCCCCCCCACCTTATAGTATAGCTCAGGGATCATTCCAAATTCTAACATGTGGAAGTTGCCGAGTGCACAGCCCAGTGCCTGGCAAAGAAATATACTTGTTAAATAAGTAGTATCTTCTGGGAGTAGTATCTCCCAGAGGAGCGCTTGGGTGTAACACAAACTGTAACTTCTGTAAGGGGTATGAGGTCAATCCAGAGTCAGCCTTATTGGTGCCAAGGGTAAAATAAAGACCAGAGTTTGTCTTCTCTAACCAAAGGCAAGCACTGAAGTTCCTGTGGCTGTCAGGCAGAAATGAGGCTAGGTCAAAGGCTGCTTTTAAAGTTCCAGAAGAAACATTTCTTTAGCTGTCTGAAGATCCTCGGCTGGGTCTCTCCCAAGCTCTTCACTGCTCAGCCCTTTATACTGTTTATTTTTGGTCTGGGATGATGCAGCAACAGTGGAGCCCTCTGCCTTCCCTGTGACTCCGAACAGGCCTAGGCCGCGCTGTAAGACCCACTCGGGGTACCGCCTTAGGGGAATCAGAGGTTTGCAGAAATTGCGGTGTTCTGGATGTTTGTAAATGCGAGATTGCTCTAGCGGGAGAACTAAAGTTAGCTACGTTGGCAATGAAATCCGGGATAACGCGGCAGAACGAGAGCTGGGCGGGGCTGACCGTTCTGCCAGCAAGAGGGATAGGTGCGGGTGCTTTGTACCTCACTTGCGCCACCGCGGCGACGTGCCCGCCACAGCTCGTTTTTGATGGACTGTACTCTTTTATCCACGGAACTTCGCCTCACAAAAACGCACACTCCTGCCTTGCTTTTCCTCCTCCCGCCCTTCTTCCTTCAGCTTGAGCGGCTCCTCTCTGTCGCCCCCTCCCGGACTGCGACCATGCCCAGCGGACCCAGCTCGTGGCCCGCCCATTAGCGAAGGAGACGCGTAGTTTCTCAATGGAGCTGCGCGGAGCTCGGGCGGCTGCGAGGTCCTGCTGCCTCCCTGTCCCTCGCTGTGGCCTGCGCGGCTTCTGAGGAGCTGCGCTGAGGCGGCGGTGGGGGCCAGACCGGCAGCCGGAGGACCCGTCACGCTCGGGTGGCTGCGGGGCGCCACCGCTGAGGCCTCTAACGTTCCTCATTTCCTCCTACTGCCTCTCGAGGACTCCCAGCTCCTGTCTGCTGTTTTCCGGGAGAGGAGTGGGAGTGAGCGAAAGAGCGGAGAAAATACACAAGGATTTCCGCTCAGAACACAGCGACATTCGGGAGCCTTTGGGCGAGGAACGGCGGCGCGGGACCAGCATGCGCGGGCCGACCCGGGGCTGCTGAGCGGGCGTCGCGCTCCCGGAGGGTTGTGTCCTCCGCGGCTGCGGGATGGAGCCGGCGACCGCGCCCCAGGCCGACATGGCGCCGGAGCTGACCCGGGAGGAGGAGCAGGTAAGCGGCCTGGCAGTGGGCGTGTCGGACTCTGGGGCTTGCGCGCCCGAGCCCGCGGGGGCGTCCACGGTGGCCGCCCCCTGCCATCCTCCCCCCCAGGCCTTCCGGGCCCTAAGTTCGCGCAACCCCTTGCCTCCGGCCTTGCCTCCTTAAAACAGGTTTTACTTCCTTCCGTGCGAGTTTGTGTTTTTTAGGGCAGGAAATACCCCGGTTGGGTGGCAGGGCTCCTGCGGGGACCTCCTGTTCTCTCGAGGATGCACTAGGTCTCCAGGCAAGAGCCGCGGGCTCCGCGCAGCCTGGGCAGCCTGTGGGCACGTTGTGAAAGGTGCAGGCCTTCCCATACTTCCGAAGCCCCGTCCTGGACGGCCCTGTGCCGCAGGCCCGCTGCCCGACTCTGTCTCGTTCCGGTCTCCATCTTTCCGGAGCCTGAGTGCAGCTCCATTGTCCGTTAACACTTTGGACCGTCATTTCCCAGAAGGAAGTGGTTTGCGGTGTCATTTTGAGGGTTTTGGTACGGGAAAAGCCAGGCCTTCTAAATCCCTCTCGCACATTTTTTTGCAGAGCAGACAGGGACCACACCTTCTGAGGAAGATGGGACCCCCTACTGGCTTTTCCCTGCCTTTCTTGGCACTGCCCAATACCCGGTCTTAGAGCCTTGAGTTTGATTCCATGATTTAATAAAAATCTGAAATAAGATGGTCACCCACTTCAAACTTTCCAAACCCTTGTTTCCAAGAACCACATTTGATAGTGCAGTGTCCAGTGTGGAGACAATCTGGTTTTACAAAGTAATATTTGTTAATGGGTGTAAGACCTGATTTTTTAAAAGCCCCTTTCTCATTTGTGGAGATAACTTTTCACGTTTGGCCTCAAACTGCAGTCTTCCCTTTTGACGCTTTGAGATAAAATCAGCATGGGGGAAAAAGGTAACATTCTGGTAACTGAAATTGAGCGTTAATAAAATGCTAGTCAGGGCCTGGTACAAGCACATGGCCAAGGAACCCATCCTGCCAAAATTAGAGAAACACTGTAGTACTAAGATGTGATGTGTTAGGTTGATTTTAAGAAGTGATCTTATTCACTCCTCTTTTGGAGGATTAGTCAGATTTGAAGTTTCTGTATTTCTGAGAATTAATGACATCAATATTCCACTATGAAAATGGCATTAGGTTGCAAGTATTAGGAAAGCAAATATTGATAGTATTGATAAAAGTATAGAGAAAATGTGTTTAGTAAAAATCTTTTACATCAAATGAACGTGATGGGTATTATAAGAACTGGATGGAAACAAAATCAAGGAGTTATGTGTTTTTTTAATAACCATCTGTTTTTCTACAAAATACCAAGTTCTCTACTGACATTTCAAAATGTTGAAACACAAAAGCTGCATAGTTTTAAGTATTGTGCCAGTTATTGTAAAGCTTGATGAAATTTCATATTTTACTTTAATATCATGTATGAATATTCTTAACTGTTAAGGTTTCTTTAAAGTATTTAAATTAAATAGCAAATGCATGTTAGTCTTATCAAAGTAGTCATCATGGGAAATGACACATTCATTCTATAATGCTAGCCCTTTGCTGAAACCAGTTTTACAACTCGTTTGGAATTGATTTCGAAGCTGTGGCAGAATCTTTGTGGAAGTATCTTCAATGTTGGAGAAATCTTGTATTTTTGAGTCAATTTGATTTTTGAAAATAACAAAAAATCCTTTGAAACCCGATTTCAAAAGAAAAATAGGGGATCAACTGAGTTAAGGCAAAATTGAAATGCATGTAGGTCTTTTTTGGGGTGTGGGAAATTGCCTTATAGATGTTTCTGGAGCACACCCCTCCTGAGTACCTATCTCCCATACAGTATTGTGAATCAAAAACCCAGAAGTTCTCTTAAACACTGTTCTCTCTCAGCCCCTATGAATTATATTGATACATCATCAGGTTTTCCTGAATATCTCTTAAATTCTTTTTCTTCCACCACCACCTTCATCACCCTAGTCCTCAACTGTCATATCCTGACAGAACTTGTTTCCTGCCTGACACATCTGCTTTCCTTAGCTCTTATTCCTGAAGCCAAAGGCAAACTGCAGATCTGATTGCATCTTCCTTTCAGCCTACCTTCCCCCAAAATAAGCATTCATAAAACCTTTCAGTGGCCTTTTCACTGCTCTTGGGTCATCACAACTCTTGAATGTGTTCTGCAAAGCCTCAGCCATTGAGTGGTCTAGAGCCCTTGCTAATTCTCAAATTTCCTGTTTGCCCCAGGCACACAGGCCTTTAGATCCTGCCTTTTGCCAGGTGCTACAAGGTCTGTGTACAACCTGCTTTCCTGTGTCTGGAAATACTCTCCACTGCTAACTCCCTCTTTATCCTTCAGATCTCAGCTTTCACTTTCTCTGGAAGGCCTTCCTTGACATCACCAGTTAGGTTAGATCTCTGTTATTGGCTCTCGGAGTATCATGTACTGTCCTTTATGTTACATATAACAAGTTTGCACTCTGCTCGATTTCATGACCAGAAGCTCCATAAGGACTGGAATTGTGTCCACTTTTGTCTCCCGTCATATGAAGATTGCCTAGCATAATGTCTGGTACTTAATGGACATTCAGGAAATACTTGTGGAATGAATGAAAGTAATTCTGTATGTGGTTTGTACACAGACAGTATCATCTCCTTTTAGAATGGCTTATAGCCCTGGCTGGTATAGCTCGTGGATTGAGTAGCTCAGTGGCCTGCAAACCAAAGGATCGCTGTTCGATTCCCAGTCAGGGCACATGCCTGGGTTGCTGGCCAGTTCCCAGCAGGGGACGCACGAGAGGCAACCACACATTGATATTTCTCTCCCTCTCTCCTTCCCTTCCCCTCTAAAGATAAAATAAATACAATCTAAAAAAATTTTTTTTAAATGGCTCATAAAAATAAGGACATTGTTCATTTTGGTACGTATGGAAGGTCATCATTATTATTTTTTAAAGATTTTATTTATTTACTTCTAGAGAGAGGGGAAGGGAGGGAGAAAGAGAGGGAGAGAAATATCAGTGTGATTGAGTCTTGCTTGCCCTCAGCTGGGGACCTGGTTGGCAACCCAGGCATGTTCCCTGACTGGGAATTGAACCAGTGACCTCTGGATTCACAGACTAGCACGCAATCCACTTAGCCATGCCAGCCAGGGCAAAGGTCATCATTATTACTTCATAGTCTCATTATTTGTAACTTTGATGTTTCTTGCCTTTACTTTTTCAGGTCTCAATTATAAAGCTTACAGTTGAGTTACAGGAAGAATTATGCTTTGCCTTTGAGGAGCTTGCATGAACAACAGCAGAGTAATAGCAGTAACTATTTCCTGAGCCCCTGCTTTGAGTAAGGTTCTGTGCTGGGCATTTCACATACAGTTAATTCTCATAAGAGGGGAGCTATTACCTCATTTTGCAAATGAGAAAACTCAGACTGAGAGAAGAAAATTGGCCAGGTCACATAGATAACAAGTGATGGAGCCATGATTTCCACCCAAGTCTAAGTTATTCTGCCTCCCCTGCAAATGTTGCCTCTATTATATACTATATAACTTCTCATGAAGCAATTAGCCAATTTACTTAGATGCCTATATGGATATGTGATAACTAATTTTGTGCGTTTTAATATTGACACGTGTTTCATTCTGATGATGCTTCTTAAAATATGGTTTAAAAAAGGCAGACAGAGGGAAAAATATGGAAACCTTTAGTGAGACCTATATATTGCCAGCAGAAACATCATACAGTCTGTACAAGAAATTGTGATGAAATTTCTCTGGAAGAAAATTTTGTTCCTTAAGGTAGAGTTGGCAGCTCTCCTTTTTGAGGTGTAGTCAATAAAAATTGTAATTTTTAAAAATATTTATTTATTTTTGGTAATATATAAAAAAGGTTTATTTTTTCCAATTACAGTTGATATTATTATATTAGTTTCAGGTATACAACATCATAATGATTAGACATTTATATAACTTACTAAGTGATCCCTCCCATAAGTCTAGTATCCATCTGGCCCCATATATAGTTAGTACAATATTATTGACTGTATTCTCTATGCTGTACTTTACGTTCCTGTGACTTTTGTTTTTAAATATTTTATTTATTTATTTTTAGATATGGGGAAGGGAAGGAGAAACAGGGAGAGAAACGTCAATGTGTGGTTGCCTTCTGTGCACCCCCCATGGGGGACCTTGCCTGCAACCCAGGCATGTACCTTAACTGGGAACCAAACCAGCGACCTTTTGGTTCATAGGCCTGTGCTCAATCCACTGAACTACACTAGGCAGGGCAATGTTTTTTTTTCAAGTGTGGCATTATTTTACTTTTTTTTTTTTTAAAGATTTATTTAGTTATTTTTAGAAAGAGGGGAGGGAGGTAAAGAGGGAGAAAAACATCAATGTGTGGCTGCCTCTCATGTGCCCCATATTGGGGACCTGGCCCACAACCCAGGCATGTGCCCAGACTGGGAATGGAACCGGTGACCCTTTGGTTTGCAGGCCCGTGCTCAATCCACTGAGCCACACCAGCCAAGGCACATTATTTTACTTTTTATTGAATTTATTGGGTTGATACTGGTTAACAAAATTATGTAAGGTTTCAGGTACACAATTCCACAACAGATCATCTTCCCCATGACGGTTGTGTAACTGCAGTTTTGTAGCTTTCTTACCCATCTTGCCAATTCCCCTCTTCTGTGGCAAATATCAGTTTTTCTCTGCGTCTGTGAGTCTATTTCTTTTTTTTTTAAGATTTTTAATTTATTTTTTATTTTTAGAGAGAGGGGGAGAGAGGGGGAAAAAGATGGAAAGAAACATCAATGTGTGGTTGCCTCTCATGTGCCCACTACTGGGGACCTAGCCAACAACCCAGTTATGTGCCCAGACTGGGAATCAAACCAGCAGCCCTTTGGTTCGCAGGCCAGAGCTCAGTCCACTCAGCCACACCAGCCAGGGCATGTTTTGTTCTTTATATTCCACATAGAGGCGAAATCATATGGTATTTTTCCTTCCCAGTTTGACTTATTTCACTCAGCATAATGTCCTCTAGGTCCATCCATGTTCTGCAAATGGTAAGATTACAATCTTTTTTATGGCTGAGTAATATTCTACCATATACATATGTATCACCTCTTTATTTGCTCATCTATAAATGAACACTTAGGTTGCTTCCAAATCCTTGCTATTTTCTTTTATATCTTCTTTTTCTATATCTTTTATATCTTATATTTTCTATATATATTCTCTTTTTTAAATTATATTTTATTGATTATGCTATTACAGTTGTCCCACTTCTCCCCCATCATTCCCCTCCACGCTGCACACCCCCTTGCACCCACATTCCCCCCTTTAGTTCATGTCCATATGTCGTACATGTAAGTTCTTTGGCTTCTCCATTTCCCATACTATTCTTAACTTCCCCCTGTCTATTTTGTACCTACCATTTACGCTTCTTATTCCCTGTACCTTTTCCCCCATTCTCTCCCCTCCCCCTCCTCACTGATAACCCTCCATGTGATCTCCATTTCTGTGATTCTGTTCCTGTTCTATTGTTTGCTTAGTTTGTTTATTTTTTCTTTTTGGTTCAGTTGTTGATAGTTGTGAGTTTGTTATCATTTTAGTGTTCATATTTTTTAATCATCTTTTTCTTAGATAAGTCCCTTTAACATTTCATATAATAAGGGGTTGGTGATAAACCCCTTATAAACTCCTTTAACTTGACCTTATCTGGGAAGCACTTTAGCTGCCTTTCCATTCTAAATGATAGCTTTGCTGGATAGAGTAATCTTGGAGGTAGGTCCTTGCCTTTCATGGCTTTTCAATACTTCTTTCCTTTTTTAAAAAAGATATTTTATTGATTGTGCTATTACAGTTGTCCCATTTCTCCATCATTCCCCTCCACCCTGCACACCCCCTCCCACCCACATTCTCCCCCTTTAGTTCATGTCCATGTGTCATAAGTTCTTTAGCTTCTACATTTCCCGCACTATTCTTGCCCTCCTCCTGTCTATTTTCTACCCACCGTCTATGCTACTTATTCTCTGTACCTTTTCCCCCTCTCTCCTCCTCCCACTCCCCTGTTGCTAACCCTCCATGTGATCTCCATTTCTGTGTTTCTGCTCCTGTTTTGTCGTTTGTTTTTCTTTTTGTTTTAGGTGTGGTTGTTAATAATTGTGAGTTTGCTGTCATTTTACTATACATGGTTTTTATCTTCTTTTTCTTAGATAACTCCCTTTAACATTTCATATAATAAGGGCTTGTTGATGATGAACTCCTTTAACTTGACCTTATCTGAGAAGCACTTTATCTGCCCTTCCATTCTAAATGAAAGCTTTGCTGGATAGAGCAATCTTGGATGTAGATCCTTGACTTTCATGACTTGGAATACTTCCTTCCAGCTCCTTCTTGCCTGCAAGTTTTCTTTTGAGAAATCAGCTGCTAGTCTTATGGGAACTCCTTGTTAGGTAACTGTCTCCTTTATTCTTGCTGCTTTTAAGATTCTCTCCTTATATTTAATCTTGGGTAATGTTATTATGGTGTGCCTTGGTGTGTGTTTCCTTGGGTCCAACTTCTTTGGGACTCTGAGTTTCCTGGACTTCTTGGAAGTCTATTTCCATTGCCAGGTTAGGGAAGTTCTCCTTCATTATGATTTCTTCCTTTTTTTTTAAAGGATTTTATTTATTTATTTTTAGACAGAGGGTGAAGGAGAGAGGGAAAGAAACATCAATGTGTGGTTGCCTCTCACACGCCTCTCCAATGGGGACCTGGCCTGTAACACAGGCATGTGCCCTGACTGGTAATCAAACCAGCGACCCTTTGGTTTGCAGGCCAGCACTCAATCCAATGAGCCACACCAGCCAAGGCTCCTTCATCATGTTTTCAAATAAGTTTTCAATTTCTTGCTCTTCCTCTTCCTCTGGCACCCCTATGATTCAGATGTTAGAACATTGTTTAAAGTTCTTCTGGAGGTTCCTAAGCCTCTCTTCGTTTTTTAAAAAGATGTTATTCATTTATTTTTAGGCAGAGGCGAAAAGAAGGAGAAAGAGAGGGAAAGAAACATCGGTGTGTGGTTGCCTCTCACTCGCTCCCCACTGGGGACCCTACCTGACCTGACCTGCAACCCAGACATGTGCCCTGACTAGGAATTAATCCAGCGACCCTTTGGTTTGCAGGCTGATGCTCAATCTATCGAGCTATACCACCCAGAGCTGAATTCTTGTTTCTTCATTCTGTTGAAGAAACATTGGTTGAATAAACATTGGTTGGGTGTTTATGTCTTCCTTCTGCTTCAGATCGTTGATTTGAATCCTTGTTTCCTTCCCTTTACTGTTGGTTCTTTATATATTTTACTTTACTTCACTTTGCTTAGCCTTCACTTTTTCCTGTTTTGTGCCATATGCAACCATTTCTGTGACTATCCTGATTACCCGTGTTTTGAACTCTGCATCTGATAGGTTGGCTGTCCCTTCATCACTTAGTTCTATTTTTGGAGTTTTGATCTATTCTTTCACTTGGGCCATATTTCTTCGTCTTGGTGCATCTGTTATGTTGTAAGGGGTGGAGCCTTAGGTATTCACCAGGGCAGGGCAACCCAGGTCACTTGTTGTGGCATTGTATGGTGGGAAGGGGTCAGAGAGGGACCAATGCCCCTTACTCAGCTCTCAGCTGGCTTTTAGTCACTTCCCCAACTACCCACAAGCAAATCGGGCCCTTCTGGTGCTAATTCCTGGGTGGGTATATTCTAGGACCCTGTGGGTCTCTCCAGTGAACTCCCCTGTGAGATTGGGAGTTTCTCCTGCTCCCGCAACACCGACATGTTTTTACAGCCAGAAGTTTTGAGGCTTTCTTTCCCTGTGCTGGAACCCTGGGTTTTGGGGTCTTTCTGGCTCTCCAGTTGTTCCAGTTTATCTGCACGCAAATGTGGGGCCACTCAGTTGCCACCTTGCCGCATGTTTTCTCTGCCCTGGCTGCCTCTCTCTGCCACTCCTACCAGTCTGGATGATTGTTTCTTTTTTAACTTGTTGGTGGTTAGACTTCCATACAGTTGGATTTTCTGGCAGTTCTGGGTTTTTTTTTTTTGTTTTGTTTTGTTTTGTTTTTAAATTTGTTGTTGTCCTTTTGGTTGAGAGAGGAGGCAAAGTGTATCTACCTATGACTCCATCTTGGCTGGAAGTCTGTGTTAATCGTTTAATGTGCTGGCAAAGTTTTAAATTTGGCAGTGTGATGGGTAATTTCTACATATCAGTACTAATCTTTATTCTTACTGTGTTATTAATTATCTTTACTTTTCCAAAGCATGTACTCAAATTTGTAACTTGACCTGGAATTTTATTGAATTTGCTAAATTATCATTAACTTGACTGCTAAGGGTAGTTAAAAGTATTTTATGTCATATGCCTGTGTTCTTATGTTCTATGTCTGTAACCTACAGAAAGTTAAGTGAGGTTCCTTAGGTTACATGTGTTTGGGCATAAGTGTTGAGTAGAACTCTCTCTTTTTAATAAACCATAGAACAAAAGCTCTTAACTAGGATTCTAAGGATATTTGAATTCAGCAGTTATATATATCCTTTTAGGATCTTTTGGTTTGACGTGGATTTCCCAAGTAGTGATTGATAGGATAGAATAAACTTTCTAAACTACTTAGGCTTTTGTTCATGTTATCATTTTAGGCAAAAGATGGTTTTAATAACCCATATAGTACTTCTCTCATGTTAAAGAAATTCATGAGATCTTTAAAGTTGCTGTAACAAATAATCTAATATTTATTTTCAGAGCATCCAAAGAAAATTCCTATTTTAGAGTTTATATCGTTTGGAGCTTATAGCATTGTGGAAGGCTGAACAAACAAGTGCATGTAGATCATGTGTCCTGAACATAGTAAACCCTTAGGGAAGTCAGCCACTTTCGTGATGCTCTCTTTGAATAGTGAAGGATTTTAGAGCTAAGTTAGCTTAAAATAATTCCAAGGAGAGGCTTGGAATTGTTCATATTTCCCCTGGGGACCGTCATTTAGCATGGATTCTTATGAATATCAGAATCTAGTTATCTTGCAACTTTATAGTGTAGTTTTCAAAAATCTATCCTAATTCTGTGCTCTGGTTTGTGATCTTAGAATCTTCTAAAGCTAAAAATGTAACTGTCTTTCAGTAGAGTTAAGAGATTTTTGGCATTTTTTCCAAGGCCAGGGGTTTTGTCCTGGTTCTTGTGGCCAAGAACTCTTTTCCCACAGCCTTGCATATCCTGTGCTAAATGTCAGCTGTCTTTCCGGAAGTAGCCATATGTCAAGAACGACGTGATTTATAATGTTAAGTTGAGGTCTTCCAGAGAGGCAAAGGAGAGGAGGGAGGGATGAAGAATTCTCATTATTTTCATTATTGCCAGTTACTAATGATATTGTAATTAGCAATGAGGTAAAAATCTCATTTGGATGTAAGAATTTTACTCTTAAAATATCTGAGCATATCAAGGGTCTTGGACTTTAGTTTTGTGAATGGTAAGGAACCTGGAGGTTTTCTCGCAGAAACCTGAACTTAAATACTTACTAGTAAATTGAAAAGTAAGAGACCCTGCTTTAGAACAGAGCTGAACTATTTTACAGAGGTAACAGTTAAAACTCATTGTAGGCTAGTATTTTTGAGTCTTTCATTTGCTGACTTGTATACCTTTATTGTATTGGAAAAAACATGGTAATGTTGGTATACTTCAAGTTTGTTTTCTAAATATTAAGTCCCATTTTTATAGCAGAATGGCTGGTTTGCTGCAGTGTCAAAATTAGACCACACCCCTTAACTCTGATTATTTGTTCAGATAGGAAAACCCTCCGGTGTAGTTTCAGCCACTTCACACCTGTTCTGTCATCTGCCTTGATGTCTCAGACAACTGGGGGTTCTTTCTTTTTCCAAACCAATCAATATCACATTCTCCCTTTACACACCTCCAACTCAAGAGCTCCTTGGTTGCTCTTTCTGGCACTGGAATGGTCTTCTCTTGCAGTAGAGGTGAATGTTCCTAGAACAGGTAGTTTAGCCTGTACTCTTCAGCACTGGAGGGCCTGTACCTACTAGAATGAGCATTTTAATATTTGATTTTGAAAGATGCTTGAGAACCTAACTGAGATGGCATGGGGATTGGAACAGTTATAATAGTTCCTACATTTAAAAAATAGTATATTTTAAAATTTATTTATTTTTAGAGAGAGGGGAAGGGAAGGAGAAAGACAGGGAAAGAAACATTGATGTGTGAGAAAAGCATTGATTGGTTGCTTCTCCCACATTCCCCAATCAGGGATCAAATCCACAATCCAGGCATGTGCCATGACTGGAATCAAACTGTCGACCTTTGGCTTTGCAGGATGACGTTCAACCAACTGAGCCACACCAGTCAGGGGTCAGTTCCCACATTTTAGTTAAAGATGGGTCTTTAGTTAACACATTTAGTATTCAAATAGGTGCCCTCAGATACTGGCTTCAGTGATTGACTTCACACACTGAAAAACTCTAGTCTAAAACTTAATTATTTTGCAGCATAACCATCACAGAGGACAAAAGAAGTCATTTGCACAGCCTTTGCAAGGGTTCTCAGAAATGGGGCAGTATATATGACAGCAGAACACGACTGTGCCCTGCCAATGGAATGGTAAAAATGGGAAGTGTCACTTTTGCTTTCCCATCCAAATGTTTCTGAGTGTTCCTGTGAAGTGTCTTTGTTCTTCCAGTGATTGAGGTGATTATTATTATTTTTATTTAATTTTCAAAAGATTTTATTTATTTATTTTTAGACAGAGGGGAAGGGATGGAGAGAAACATTAATGTGTGGTTGGCTCTCACATGCCGCTCCCCACTGGGGATCTGGCTCACAACCCAGGCATGTGCCCTGACTGGGAATCAAACCAGCCACCCTTTGGTTCACAGGCCCACACTCAATCCACTGAGCTACACCAGCCAGGGCCTTGAGATGATTATTATGTATTAATATCTTTTCCTTTTCAGGTTAATGTGGACTGAAAGTTAAGGTTTTACAGATCATAAACAGAAAGACAATTTGTTCATTCATTCAGCAATCATTTATTGTCTGTTGCTGTGTGCCAGGTCCTTCTTAAGCATGGATTGGGGGTTCTGTCCTTAAGGAATTCCTTTGTAGTTCTCTCTAAGCAGTTTTAGAATTATAGGGTACCCAATAAGGAGAACTGTTTACACATATGATGCACAGTGAAGAGAGGAACTTGATCTTCTCTGCATCTTTAGTGTACATTGTGAGACTTCAAAATATGTTCCCTAAAGAATGAATGAAACTGTATTGAAATTATTTATTCCTCACTCAACCCATGAAGTGGGTATTGTTTTGTTTAGAATGGTTGTTTATCTTTATGATACAGGGATGATGTTCAGAGGCTTTCAGTAATTTACCAAGGAATGCAGCACTGAGACTCAAACTCTTCTGATTAAATGCAGCATTCTCTCTAGTAAGCTTCATCTATTTTAACCATGTGTTTCTGGATATGACATACCTATATACATATATAGTCAAACCTTGGTTTTTGAACGTCTTGGTTCTTGAATAGTTCTGTTCCCCACCAAGTTGTTAACGGAAAAAATGACTTGGTTGTCTAACAAAACTTCGGGTCTCTTCTCTACCTGACAACACTTTCATGCTGATACCTATATGATCAGTCACATGTCTCTCAGGTGACAAACAAAGGAGATTCAGTTTTTGAACAAATCGTTTCCCAAACATTTTTCCAAAACAAATTAAGTTCGAGAACTAAGGTTCTGCTATAAACCAGAAACAGCTCTCTCTTGGCATTTGTGAATTGAACATTCCTGGTTTTAGCCATTCACAAGTTTCTCTATAGTGATGTGACTCCATTGTTCCTAGTTGCTTGTTGTATATTTATTTATGAAAGAAATTATATGCTTTTTAAATGGGATTAGTGAACTTGAGGGTTCGTATAGCTCTTTGGCTATACCTCTCAAATGTCATAAGCCTGCTCTTTGTCTTTATAAAACCAGTCTTTAGTTTTCTGTTGGTGGAGTTTAATTTTTTTAAATATTATTATCAGCATAATGGGAAGTATATATAACTAGGATGAAGCTATAGCTTTTTAAATTTTTTTTTATGATACCTTCACTTTGCCCATGTTTTTGTCTGTACTTAAGCTATTACTAGACTTTGTTTCTCAATTCTTGCCATTTATGAAAGTTGAGGAAGAAAACATTTACAAAAACAGTGTTTTTCTCCTGTTTATCTACTTCCACATTTTTTCTTTCTTATATTCATAAAGGAAGAAAAAGAGTTACCAACAGAAAGGCCTAAAACCTTGGATATAATACATGAGCACAAGAAAACAGTTTTATTTGGGAATAGCTGTTTATCTTACTGAGGCTTTAGTTCTTCCATATCTAGAAAACCTGAGTGAAGTGAAAAAGGTATTTTTGCCTAGGTAAGAGACCTGAAAGTGATATAGCTAGCAATATTTAAATATACAGGGTTTTCTAATATACTTTTGTTTCCAAAAATCCTTTTATAAAAGTTTTAGGAAAACCATTTGACATTACTTTTTTATATAAGAGATGTTTTTATTTGTATTTCTTTTAAAGATTTTATTTATTTATTTTTAGACAGAGGGGAAGGGTTGGAGAGAAACATCAATGAGTGGTTGCCTCTCACGGGCCCCTGTCTGGGGACCTGGCCCACAATGCATGCATGTGCCCTGACTGGGAATCAAACTGGCGACCATTTGGTTTGCAAGCCAGAGCTCAATCCACTGAGCCACACCAGCCAGGGCAAGAGATTTTTTTTTTAATTGAAAACCATTCTTTTTTTTTTTTTAAGCCACCCAAACAGTCATTTTCTTCCTTCCTCCCTTCCTTTCTCAAGATTTCATTTATTTATTTTCAGAGAGAGGGCAAGGGAGGGAGAAAGAGAGAGGGAGAAACATTGATGGAAGACAATGATATCAATTGGTTGCCTCTCGCTCATGCCCTGACTGGCAACTGAACCCACAACCCAGACGTGTCCCCTGACCAGGAATTGAACCAGTGACCCATTGCTTTTCAGAATGATGTCCAACCAACTGAGCCACATCAGTCAGGGCATGAATCCTTTTCTTCCTTAATTGATATCAAGCTATGGAAATGCTAGCTTTGAAGATGGTTTTCTGAGAAAATTAGAAGCAACTGGGAACATGTTTTGAATGAAACTGCTAGGACCACTTGAACTCGAAAACTAGTTAGAGCCTCTGATTACTGTCATGATGCCCTTATAGTGCTACAAGTATTGGTAAAAAGCCCATATCAAAACTTGTGATAATAGTGGCTAAACACTACCTACCAGGATGACTAATTAAAAAAAGAAAAAAAAAGTGATGGCTGTGGGAATGTAAAATAGTGCAGCCACTGTGGAAAACAGTTTGTCAGTTTCTCAAAAGATTAAACATAGAATTTCTGTATGACCCAGCAATTGCACTCCTAGATGTATATCCAAAAGAACTGAAAGCAGGTACTGGAATAGATACTTGTAGGTCCATGTCATAGCAACATTATTCACAATAGCTGAAAGGTAGAAGCAGCCCAATTGTCTGTGGACAGATGAATAGATAAACAAAATGTGGTGTATATTATTCAAACTTAAAAAGGAATGAAATTTTGCCCTAGCTTAGTGGATTGAGCACTGTCCTGTGTACTGAAAGGTTTCCGGCTCATTTCCCAGTCAGGGCACATGCCTGGGTTGAGGGCCAGGTTCCCAGTTGGGGGTGTGAGAGAACCAACTGATCAATGTTTGTCTCACACATCAATGTTTTTCTCCCCCACCTTAAAAATAAGTAAAATACTTTTTTTAATTAAATTTTAATATATGCTGCAATATGGATGGTCCTTGAAAACATTATGCTTACTAAAATAAGCCAGACACAGAAAGACAAGTGTATGATTCCATTATACTAGAATAGGTAAATTCACAGAGACAGAAAGTAGAATATGGGGGGCTGGGGGAACATTTGGGAAGGAGGAGTTATTGTTTAATGGGTACAGTTTCTATTGGGGGGTGATGAAAAATTTTTGGGTATAGGATACCCAACATTGTGATTGTATTTACTACCATTGAATTGTACACTTACAAATTTTTTAAATGATAAATATTATCTATATTTTACCACAGTAATAATGGCTAAATATTATTCTAAGCATGTTACATGTTTTAATTCATTTAGTGAATATTGCAGCTGGTGAGGAAAGGGAAAGAGAATAGGTATTACTTCCACCTATAGTTTGATAATGTCATTTTATTGATTTTTAAGTATATTTTATTGATTATGCCATTACAGTTTTCCCAATGTTTCTCCCTTTATCCCCCGTACTCTGCACTCTACAACCCTCCAGCACTCCACCCTCTTAGTTCATATCCATGGGTTGTGCATATAAGTTCTTTGAATTCTCTGTTTCCTATACCATTTTTGACCTCTCCTTGTCCGTTTTATACCTACCAGTTATGCTTCTTCTCTGTACCTCTCCCCCCATTCTTCCCTTCTCCCTCCCCACTGAAAACCCTCCATGTGATGTTCATTTCTCTAATTCTGTTCCTGTTCTAGTTGTTTGCTTAGTTCAATTTTGGGGTTTTTTTTTTTAGGTTCAGTTGTTGATAGTTTGAGTTTGTTGTCGTTTTACTGTTTGTTTTTTTGATCATCTTCTTTTTCTTAGATAAGTCCCTTTAACATTTCACATAATAAGGGGTTGGTGATGGTGAACTCTTTAATTTGACCTTCTCTCGGAAGAACTTTATCTGCCCTTCCATTCTAAATAATAGCTTTGCTGGATATAGTAATCTTGGATGTAGGGCCTTGCCTTTCATGACTTCAAATACTTCTTCCCAGCCCCTTGTTGCCTGCAGAGTTTCTTTGGAGAAATCAGCTGATAGCCTTATGGGAATTCCTTTGTAGGTAATTGTCTCCTTTTCTCTTGCTGCTTTTAAGATTCTCCCCTTATCTTAAATCTTGGGTAACTTAATAATGTGTGTTCCTCTTTGGGTCCAACTTCTTTGGGACTCTCTGGACTTCCTGGAAGTCTATTTCCTTTGGCAGATTGGGGAAGTTTTCCTTCATTATTTTTTCAAATAAATTTTCAATTTCTTGTTCATGTTCTTCTCCTTCTGGCACCCCTGTAATTTGGATATTGGAACGTTCAAAGTTGTCCCAGAGGTTTCTAAGCTTCTCTTCATTTTTTTAAAATTCTTGTTTCTTCATTCTGTTCCAGTTGGATATTCATTTCTTCCTTTTGTTCCAAGTCATTGATTTGAGTCCTGGCTTCCTTCCTGTCACTGCTGGTTCCCTGAATATTTTGCTTTATTTCACTTTGGGTATCTTTCTTTTGTTCTTTCATTTCTTTGACCAAGCTCAATCAGTTCTGTGAGCATTTTGATTACCAGGGCTTTTAACTCTCCATCAGATAGGTTGGCTATCTTCTCAATGCTTAGCATTCTGGAGTTTTGCTCTGTTCTTTCATTTGGGCCTTATTTCTTTGTCTCAGTGCACCTGTCAAGTTGTAAGCAGGGGGGGCCTTAAGTATTCACCAGGGCAGGGCAACTCTCCTTGCTGTGCTGTGGTGCAGCCTGCGGGGGAGGGGCCAGAAAGGGAACAATGTAGCTTTCCCGCTCAGCTCTAGCCCCACTTTCCAAGGAACTCTCATGTGAGACTGGGAGTTTCTTCTACCACTGAAACCCCCACCATAGTCCACAGTCAGCTCTGAGTCTCAGTTTCGCCTTCATCCAGCCCCACCCTCATGGTCTGCCTCCTTGCTGCTGGTTGTCTCCATCTGCCTGTCATACTGGTCTGGTTGGTCTGGTTGACTGTTTCTTTAATTCTTTGGTTATTGGAGTTCTATGCAGTTTGATTTTTCTGGCACTTCTAGTTGTTTATTAATTTTAGATTTGTTGTTATCCTCCTTTTGGTTGTGCAAAGAAGTGAAGGGTTTCTGCCTATGCCTTCATCTTGGCCAAAACTTTCTAATTTTATTGATTTTTAGAGAGAGAGGAACAGAGGGAGAGGGAGACAGGAACAGAATTTAATTTGTTGTTCTACTTATTTATGCGTTTATCGGTTGCTTCTTGTATACCCTGACCAGGGATTGAACTTGCAACCTTGGCTACAGGGGACCAGGCTCTAACCAACTGAGCTACTCAGCCAGGGCTCCACTCCTTGTTTGGCTGCTGAATCTCTTATTTAAGTACCATTTCTTGGTTACAAATGTATCTATCTTAATAATTTATGAGAATGAATTATCATCTGTTTTAAACTGCTGAATATTTCACCTGTGAGACCCAGTTGAAGTCGTCTTTGTAGGGAAATAATTCATTTGTTTTTTTCCATAAGATGGCTCTAGTAGTGCTTAGTTGTCTTTAATTTCATTCAAAGCAATTTTATTAGATTGTATTGTGACAGCTGTCAGATCACCATGCATTTAAAAAATACCAAAGTGGTGAATTTTTGTGCAGCCATTTTAATACTGAAGATGGAAGAAAATACGTAACATTTTTGGCATATTGTGCTTTATTATTTAAAGAAAGGTAAAAACACAACTGAAACGCACAAAAATATTTGTTCAGTGTATGGACAGGTTGCTGTGACTGATCCAACATGTCAAAAGTGGTTTGCGAAGTTGTGTGCTGGAGATTTCTCGCTGGACAATAATGCTGCACGGTCAGGTAGACCAGTTGAAGATGGTAGTGATCAAATTGAGACATTAATTGAGAACAGTCAATGTTATAGCACATGGGAGATAGCTGACATACTCCAGATATCTAAATCAATAAAGTTATTGGTGAAAATTAAAAATGTGGTTTTTATTTTACAGAAAAAAAACATATGGACTTTCTGGCCAGCCCAATAGAAGTGAGTATAGACATTCAGGCTTACTTGAGGAAAGGAAGCCTGGATTTACAAATTGGCTTGGGAACTCTAGGTATAGTGCTAGTCTGAAATGGATGAAAGCTCCAGGAATCATCTGATTCTAAGCTAGAATTGTGCTGTCCTAAAGAATGGTAACAGAAATGCAAAGTTTTTTTTTTTTTTAATTTCTTTTTTAAAATTATTTATTTTTTAAAAAATATATTTTATTGATTATGCTATTATAGTTGTCCCATATTTCCTCATCATTCCCCTCCACCCTTCACACCCCCTCCCACCCACATTCTCCCCTTTAGTTCATGTCCATGTGTCATAAGTTCTTTAGCTTCTACATTTCCCACACTGTTTTTGCCCTCCCCCTGTTTATTTTCTACCCACCATCTATGCTATTTGTTCTATGTACCTTGTCCCCCTCTCTCCTCCTCCCACTCCCCTATTGCTAACCCTCCATGTGATCTCCATTTCTGTGTTTCTGCTCCTGTTGTAGTGGTTTGCTTAGCTGGCTTTTGTTTTAGGTATGTTTGTTAATACCTGTGAGTTTGCTGTCTTTTTACTGTTCATATTTTTTATCTTCTTTTTCTTAGATAAATCCCTTTAACATTTCATATAATAAGGGCTTGTTGATGATGAACTCCTTTAACTTGACCTTATCTGAGAAGCACTTTATCTGCCCTTCCATTCTAAATGAAAGCTTTGCTGGATAGAGCAATCTTGGATGTAGGTCCTTGACTTTCATGACTTGGAATACCTCTTTCCAGTCCCTTCTTGCCTGTGAGGTCTCTTTTGAGAAATCAGCTGACAGTCTGATGGGAACTCCTTTGTAGGTGACTGTCCCCTTATCCCTTGCTGCGTCTAGAATTCTCTCTGTTTTAATCTTGGCTAATGTAATTCTGATGTGCCTTGGTGTGTTCCTCCTTGGGTCCAACTTCTTTGGGACTCTCTGAGCTTCCTGGACTTCCTGGAAGTCTATTTCCTTTGCCAGATTGGGGAAGTTCTCCTTTATTATTTGTTCAAATAAGTTTTCCATTTGTTGCTTTTCCTCTTCCCCTTCCGGTACCCCTATAATTCGGATGTTGGGACATTTAAAGATGTCCTGGACGTTCCTAAGTCTCTCCTCATTTTTTTGAATTCTTGTTTCTTCCTTCTTTTCTATTTGGTTGCTTCTTTCTTCCTTATGGTCCACTCCATTAATTTGAGTCCCAGTTTTCCTCCCATCTCTATTGGTTCCCTGTGCATTTTTCTTCGTATCACTTATTGTAGCCTTCATTTTTTCATCTACTTTGTGAGCAAAATCAACCAATTCTGTGAGCATCCTGATCACCAGTCCTTTGAACTGTGCATCTGATAGGTTGGCTATCTCTTCGTCGCTTAGATGCAGTCGCTCTGGGGCTTTGATTTGTTCTCCAGTTTGTTTCTGGGTTTGTTTTTTTGTTTTTGTTTTTTGTTTTTTGTTTTTGGTCTAGGCATGGCTGTTATGTAGTGAGGGGTTGAGCCATAGGTGTTCCCCAGGGCGGGGCAGCCCAGTCTCTGGGTAGTGACACTGCATGTGGGGGCGGGTCCGAGAGGAAACAATGGCGCTTGCTCCGCTCTCTTGGATTCCAGTCCCTTCTGCCGCTTCCCCTTCACCTGGATTATCTGCACACGAATGTGGGACCACCTGGTGAGCCAGCCGCCTTGCGCAGCCTCATTGAGTCTTCACAGTTGTCACCCCGTGCTCGGGGTCCACTAGCCGCCGCCTGCGCACTTGGTCCACACCTCTACTTTTTCCTGCCGCAACTCTGCCCCTCTTACCGGTCTGGATGAATGGTTGTTGGACTTCTGTATAGTTCAATTTTCTATGAGTTCTGGTTGTTTTCTTGTTTCTAAATCTTTGTTGTCCTTAATTTTGGTTGTGAGAGGAGGCACAGTGTGTCCATCTACACATCCGTCTTGGCTGGAAGTCCTATTTATTTATTTATTTTTAGAGAGAGGGAAAGGGACAAAGAAAGGGAGAGAAACATCAATGTGTGGTTGCCTATTGTGTGCCCCCTTCTGGGAACCTGGCCTGTCTGAGGTTCCTGGACTTCCTGGAAGTCTGTTTCCTTTGCCAGATTAGGGAAGTTCTCCATTATTTTTTCAAATAACTTCTCCTTTTGGCACCCCTATGATTTGGTTGTTGGAATGTTTAAAGGTTGTTCCGGAGGTTCTTAAACCTCTCTTCACGTTTTTGAATTCTTATTTCTTCATTCTGTTCTGGTTGAATATTTATTTCTTCCTTCTTGTCCAAATTGTTAATTAGAGTTCCGGTTTTCTTCTATTCACTCTTGGTTCCCTGTATATTTTTCTTTATTTCAGCTTACATAGCCTTCATTTCTTCCTTTATTTTGCAACCATACTCAGTCATTTCTGTAAGCATCCTGATTACCAGTGTTTTGAACTGTGCATCTGATATGTTGGTTATCTCTTCATCGCTTAGTTCTATTTTTGGAGCTTTGATGTGTTCTTTCATTTGGGCCATATTTCTTTGTCTTGGCAGGTCTGTTACGTAGTAAGGGGCAGAGCCTTAGGTATTCACCAGGGCGGGGAACCCACTTTGTTGCATTGTGGCACTATGTTTGGGGGAGGGGTCAGAGAAGGAACAGTGCCACTTGCTCATCTCTGGGCTGGCTTTCAGTCACTTCCCCTGTTTCCTACAAACATGCTGGGCCTTTCTAGTGCTGATTCCTTTGTGGGTGGTTTTGTGTATGTTCTAGGATTATGTAGGTCTCTCCAGTGAACTCTCCGGTGAGGGTGGGAGTTTCTCCCATCACTGCCGCTGCAACCCCCACAGGTTTTTACTGCCAGATGTTTCGAGTCTTTATTTCCTCTCACTGGAACCCTGGGTTCCACAGTCTGTTTTACTTCCCTGTTGTTCCTCCCAGTTTATCCATTAGCAAATATGGGACCACTTAGTCTGCCAGCCTTTGCCTTGCCACACACATCCTCTCTGCCCTGGCTGTCCATCTCTGCCCCTCCTGCCAGTCTGAATGAATGTTTCTTCTTTAACTCCTTGGTTGTCAGGCTTCCATATAGTTCAGTTTTTCTGGCAGTTCTGCTTTTTTTTTTTTAAATTGTTGTTGTCCTTTTGGTTGTGCAAGGATGCAAAGAGTATCTACCTACACCTCCATCTTGCTCGGAAATTCCTACTTTCTGGGAACTTTTGTCCTTGCTGCTAAATTTTTTTCCTTTTGGTCTGGCTACCCCACTGCTAATAAAGTCATTTTTGGGGGGAAGAGAAGAAGCAATCTTACGTTCTCATCCCTTTGATTAAAGATCTCTGTTGACTCCTCATGTCTGTAGTGTTGTGTCTAGAAGCTGGAGCACAGCATGCAAGGGGCTTCCCAGTGGGGCTCAGCCTCCATGTCAGCTCATCTCCCACCACTCTGTGTCACACACTGTTGGACACACTCCCCAGTAATCTCTGTTCTTTCATGACTGCCTGTACACATTTTGTTTTGCCTAACTATAGAATGCTTGTTTCTGCCTGCAAAATTCTTACTTGTCCTTTTAAGGCATCCTAAAAAGATTTTTTAAAATTTATTTTTAGACCAAGGGAAAAGGGGAGAGAGGAAGATTGGTTGGTTGCCTCTTGTCTGTGCCCCAACTAGAGACCAAACTACCATTCCCCAGGCATGTGTCCCAACTGGGATTCAAACCAGCAACCTTTCTTTTACAGGACAACTCCCAACCAACTGAGCCACACCAATCAGGGCTGAAAAGTTTTTAAAAAATTGTCCTAGAGAGAGTTCAAGTCCCATAGCACTGTGTTCACTGATCTGCCCTAGAACATATCAAATTATATGATAATAACCTATTAATAAATCTGTCTCCATATTTAAATGACTGTCAGCTGCTCAGCATAGAGTCTCTATCTCTCTAAATTATGTCTCTTAAGCAGCTGCTGTATGCTTAGCTCTGAGTGGGCCCTCAACGGATACTTACTTGTAAATGCTTGACTGACTACATAACTGGTTGCCTGAAAGAGCTCTACTGTTCTGTTGCCCTGAAGGAGAATACTACTGCTGCTAGGCATGACAAGTTGCCAAAAAGGAAATGATTTTCTGAACTAGAACAATATATATTTGAAAGTTTATGTTTGTCTTCCCCACACGTCAAGATTGTTTTAACTGCCAAGTGTTAACCACTATAGTTATTTGGAAGTCTAGATAGAGTCAAACCATTGACCTTTAGTTCAAGGTTTTGTTTTTGGTAGGCTCTGATTGATCTTTTGCTCATTCTTTCTTTCACCAGGAAATACAGTGAATATTTATTTCAGGAACTTTAATTATCCTTTCTGAAGAGTGTATTGCTCATTAATATATTTGAATTGTCTGAAAGCTTTGCTTTTTGTTTTCTGGTAACCAACAGGACCACAGCTTGGTCTGTACTCACTGATTGTGCCAAACCCATGTGTAAACACGAGTGATCTGAATAACTGTCTAGAGAAAGGCTATCCTGCCCTGGCTGGTGTGGCTAAGTGGATTGAGCGCCAGCCTGTGAGCCTAACTGAAAGGTCACCAATTCCATTCCCCATCAGGACACATGCCTGGGTTCCAGGCCAGGTCCCCAGTTGGGGGTGTGCAAGAGGCAACCTATCTTTATGTATCTCACACGTTGATGTTTCTCTCCCTCTCTCCCTCCCTTCCCCTGTCCCTAAAAATAAATAAATAAATAAATAAAATCTTTAAAAAAAAAAAGATGAGACCATCCTTTCTGACTTTTTTCAGAGGGATGGGATGTGCAGGTGGGTGAATCTGAGGAAGGCAGTGTGTGTGTTTGCATCTGTAAACATCACATCATTGCTTACAGTACACTAGATTCTCCTCATGCAAGAGCTAGACAGACCAAATCAGGAATTGTTCCATTGCTTAAAGTTAAGAATAACATCCCGACCAGCAGGGGACAGAGGTCAGTTCAAGGCAACAGCTCTTGGGAGCTATAGGACATTAAGAACCTTTGACGAACTGAGTTTAATAGAAAGAAGCCAACAAAAACATTGAAGGAAGTGTTTGAAACTTGCGTCTCTCTTATTGGGGCATGGCTTACTCATGAAAAAATCGTCATAATAGATATGTGATGAATTCATATAACCAATCTTCCGGTCATTTAACTCCCCTGCCTGCATGAAAAATGCATATATATTTTCCCTCTTGTCTGCGTGTTGATTTGCCTATTGTTTTTGTTAGAAAAAGAGGAAAAGAATGGTCTACTAATATTCTGGTGTTTTATTCCACAAGCAACTTCAGAAATGCCCAGGAGAGGGCAGGATTTGAAAGATGATATGCTAATTAAAAAACAAACATGCTTTACAACAGGGGTCCCCAAATCTAAATCTGGGCTGCGGACTGGTACCTGGTTCCCAACAAGCTGCTGAGGGGAGCTCCCCTGAGCTCCACCTTCTGACCCCGCTCCCCCAACTCCACCTCCTGTCCCCCCATTCTTCCCTTCCTTGTCTGTGGAAAAACCGGTCCCTGGTGCCAAAAAGGTTGGGGGACTGCTCCTTTACAAAGTCTCCTGGGGACCTTCCTGGCTGGCTGCAGTTTTGTTTCTGGGATCTTTCTGTGCCCACTTCTCTTCTTTTTCCATTCAGTTCTTCCTCATTCTGATGCTGGCCGCTCACCCCACTGAAACTGTAACCGGAAAAGACACCGGCGGTGGGGCTGCCTGTCACTACCAAATCCAATAAGCAATGACAGCGATTGAATCTTTATGGGCACTTTATTCAGATGGCCGGCGATCTGAGAAGATGGCGGGTTCATACCCTAACAAACCATCTTCCCTTCTCTTTCCTGGCCAGAATTTTTATAAGGGAGGTGGGGGAAAACAAACAAGGTGCAGTGAGGGCTTTGAAATTCAGGGAGGATTAGGTGAGCGAAGTTGTGGCCTTCCTGTTCTGGGCACTTAGTTCCGTAGGTGAGGGGTAGCGTCTGTCTCATTGATACAAAGGCCCGGATGCCTCCGACTGGTCCCCAGGCGTTAATCTCTAGCCAGTGCCCCAGGAGGCTGATGGTTTCCCAGGAGCCAGGATGGGCCTTATGTGTAGTTTCTGAAACCAAAGCTTTAACATAAACATTACTTGCTAGACTTATAATTTTTTCCTTAAGCTAAAATTTTCCAAGTCTTGAGTCCCCTGTCACTTTATTTCTTGGTTCATTTAATGCACTTTGCCTGTTTTGTTTTGCTGCTTCTCTCCTTTTCCAATATTGTAAACTATGTTGCCTCAGGCCTCTTAGATTTTGCTCTAGTTTATAAAGTGCCTTTTTCCTTTCCTAGAATTTGGGGGATGAATAAATCAGGTGCTCTGTGGTGAGGGATTGCTAACTCTTCTAGGACTCTACTTTGCTACTTGTTTAAACACACAGGTGGCAATTTGGATTGGACTTTCAAGGTAGGACTTGTTGCCAAGACTCTAAAGTAGGTCATTGCTGTTACCCTTTCTCCCCTTGTTTTTCAATAGAAAATTTAGAGGTAAAGAGAGAACTGCCTTGTCCATGGACAGACACATTGTAGTAGTGAAACCAGAAAAGAGACCGGTGTTGGGGCTGCCTGTCACTACCAAACCCAGTAAGCAATGACAGCGATTGAATCCTTATGGGCGCTTTATTCAGATGGCTGGTCATCTGAGAAGAGGGTGGGTTCATACCCTAACAGACCATCTTGTCTTCTCTTTCCAGGCCAGACTTTTTATAACGGCGGGGGCGGGGCATAAACAAGGTGTGATGAGGGCTTTGAGATTCAGAAGCTGCAACATTCCTGTCCTGGGCAGTTACCTGTTCCCAGGGGCGGGTAGTCGGTCGACTTTCTCTCCCTGAAACACAAAGGTCAGGATGTCTCCAGTTGTCCCCAAGTGGTAATCTTTAGCAGTGCCCCAGGAGATCAGCTGTTTTCCCAGTAGCCAGGATGGGCCTCATGTGTAGTTTCTGGAACAAAAGCTTTAACATACACATTACTTGCTAGACTTAAAACTTTTTACATTAAGCTAAAATTTTCCAAGTCTTGAGCCCCCTTTCACTAGGTTGGTTGTAACACCTTTTGAAGCACACCTAATTTTTGTGTTCCTTATACTTCTTATCACAGCTATTAACAAATAGTTAATAAATAACACAGTGGTTTAATATATACATTCTAACTGTGGATTGATTGGTTACTTAATTAAATTTCAGATTTCTCATCAAGTTGATCTCACCTTTTAGACCAGTATGTGAGAACAGTTTTTGGGTGGAAGGAACTTAATAGCTCTGCAGAAAATTTTTAACAATTTACATTTTTTTTTGTGCAAAAATCCTCATGTAAATCCTATTTGTAATGAAGAAGAAGAAGGATAGTATGGCTAGAGTGGAAACTGGTTAAAAATATAAGGAGGAACAGGATGAGAAGAGGATAAAGGAATATGGGTTAATCAAGAGATAGGAACAAAGAGGCATCTTGCCAGCCTGGTATCAGGCAGTAAAAGTGAAAATTTACCATCCTCCCCCAAATATCAGGCTCTCCACTGTGCCCCCCTCCCAGACAGACCATTATCAAAGGGCTATAAAGACTCTCTGGTCGCTCATGTCCGGTTTTGGCTGCCATGGGAAGCATGAAAAGGGCCTGTGGGGTCAGTCAGCTGCAAAGAACAATTGTCCTTTTGATCTGTTAAGTTCTTCATGATAGTTCTCAAATAGTACTGCTAATTCCAAAGCTAAAACCATTTTCTGATTGTTTTGCTGTATCCAGTCAGCTTGTTGGGACCACAGCAGCAGCTGAGACTCCTGTACTATTTAGCATGTCATGCAATAACCGTTCAGAGGGCTGGCCCATTTACCTTTTTTTAACCTTAAAAAAAAAACAACAACAACAAAAACAAACTTTACTTTTGCTTTGGGGCCAGTAGTTTTTATCTCATTTTGGATCCTTTGTCTCCTCCCTTCATCTGGCCTCAATGAGTTGTACGAATGAATTTTTCACTATTTCTGGTTTTAGATGTGTTTCAAACTCTAGTCTTTACCTGCTCCCTATAGTAAACTATGGTTTCAGACTTGCTTGGGGAGAGGGTGATTGATTTTCTTCTTGCTTGTTTGTTTTTTGATTCAGTAAATATGTTCTTTACTTACTCATTATTCTTTACTATCTTTGTCAAACAGGCCACCAAGCAGTTTCTTGAAGAGATTAACAGGTGGACAGCTCAATACAACGTTTCCCCTCTCTCTTGGAATGTGGCTGTAAAGTTCCTCATGGCCCGGAAGTTTGATGTGCTCCGTGCTGTAGAGTTGTTCCACACCTACAGGGTATGTAGCTCAGGGGTAGACCAGACCTGTGGCAGCTGTGCTGTCTTCTGTTCCTGTTTTCTTTGCCACTCTCTACACACAGTGGTTCTGCATGTTCTCCCCACTCTCATTTAAAAAAAATGCTCTAGCTGTTGTGGCTCAGTGGATTGAGCACCCGCCTGCTGACTGAAAGACTGCTGGTTCGAATCCCAGTCAGGGCACTTGCATGGCTGTGGGCCAGGTCTCCAGTTGGGAGCATGCAACAGGCAGCCAATTGACATTTCTCTCACACATCAATGTTTCTGTCCCTCTCTTTCTCCCTCCTTTCCTCTCTCTTTAAAAATAAATAAATTTTAAAAAGTGGGTCAGTATTTAAGAGCTCTACCTTTGGGTCAGAGAGTTTCTCTGAAGACATGTCTCCCTAAATTAAAAAAAAAAAAAAATGCCCCTCTGAGAGAGCCATAGGCGGGTAAGAAGCACTAGGATTGGTTTAAGACAAAAGCTCCTTAGGCATATCTTGTGGGTCATCTTGTTCTGTATTTATTTATTTATTCAGCAGAAATTTATTGTGTAGTGCTATGTTCCAGGTGTAGAGATTACTACTTAGAAAGACAGAGTAAACAATCAGTTATAGAGATGTTATGATAGGGCATTAGTGGGTTCTGTGCAAGTCTTTCTGAAGGAAATGACTTCTAAATTAAGATCTTAAAGAATGAGTAGGAATCAAAAAGGTAGAGGGAAAAAGTTCACAAAGGTATGACAGAGGTAATAGACAGAGTTTCTGATACCTAGGGAGAAATTGAGCTAAGCAGAAACACTGAGTGGGAGTGGGGGTATGGTAAGAGATTGAGCAGCAGAGGTAAACAGGGTCAGATAAGGGAGTGTCTATCTGCTTTTCTTTATTTTTTTAATTTAATCTTTATTGCATTTTTTTTCCATTGCCATTTAGTCCCCTTATTTCCCCCTCCCCCCAGCAATTACCACACTGTTGTCTATGTCCATGAGTCTTTTTTCCTTTTTGCTCAATCCCTCCACCCCCTAACATCCCCAACCCCACCACTAGCTGTCATCTCTCCATCTATGAGTGTGTCTCTGTTTTGCTTGTCAGTTCAGTTTGTTCATTAGATTTCATATGGTATTTGTCTTTCTCTGACTGGCTTATTTCACTTAGTATAGGTTCTCCAGGTCTATCCATGCTTTTTCTTATGGCAGAGAAATTCATTCAAGGTATAAACAGCAGAATGACTTCATCAGATTTGCATTCTGGAAAGATTTTTCTTACTGTACGTTAGAGAATGGATCAGAATGGTAAGCTAAAGCCAGACAAATTTTAAAAGGCTCTTGTACACTCTGGCTGGTGTAGCTCAGTATACTGAGTGCAGGCTGCGAACCAAAGGGTCGCTGGTTCAATTCCCAGTCAGGGCACATGCCTGGGCTGTGGGCCAGATCCCCAGTGGGGCCACGTGGGAGCATCCACACATTGATGTTTCTCTTCTTCTCTTTCTACCTCCCTTCCCCTCTCTCTAAAAATAAGTAAATAAAATCTTTTAAAAAATTATAAAAGGCTCTTGTACTTATTGGAATAGAGATAATTGTGGTGTCTTTAGAAATAATGTCAAATGGTGATAAATAAAAAATGGTCTGATTCTATAAGTAAAATCAGTAGGACAGGGTTGCTTAAACTGATGTGTGAGGCAAGAGGAGACCAAGGTTCTAGTTCTGTTCCTTGGATGACAGGGTACAGTCAGGGGTATTCACTCATACAGGAGACACTGAATGGGTGCAGGTATGTAGACAGAGAAGACCATGAGTTCAGTTTGACCATGTAAAGTTTGAAGTGCCATTGGGGTATCTATGTAGACATGTTCTCTATGTGCCATTGGGGTATCTATGTAGACATGTTGGAATATAAGTCTAGGGTTTAGAAAAGAAATGTGGACTGCAAGTGGAGATTTGGAGTGAACAAAGTAGAGCTGAGTGTTAGAACCATGAGAATGGGTGAGGTCATCCTGGGAGAGTGTGTAAGACAGAATCTCACCTTAGACTTTTTGCTTTCTTTGGTTGAAAAGTCCTTTTAATGAATTTGAATGCTTTAGGTAGGGCATCTGGTCTTCTGTGATCCCAGCACTGACACTGTCTTCACTTGCTACTGAAGGCATTTGAATTTGATTTTAGAGATGGACTGGGGAAGACCTGGTTTTGTTTTATTCACCAACATGTTCCTAGCACCTAGCTCAGTGTATGACACATCATGGTTGTTCTACAAATATTTGCAGAATAAATAAATGAGTCAGTGAATGAGCAAATGAATAATAATTTTTTTAAAATCCACAAAAGAAACTTAGAAGGAATAGTTGAAGAAATAGCAAAGCCCAGAAAGTATTCTCTGTCAAAGATAGAGAATGTCTCAGGAAGAAGGGAATGTGAATGGTCAGCCTTGTCATGTAAAGGAGAACCGAAAATGGCCACTGGATTCAGACAGTAAGGACCTTCTGTAGTTAGACAAATGCAGTAGACGGAGCTTAAGGGAGCTGAGGGTGAGCTTAAAGAATCTGATGGCTCTTCCCCAAAGCAGCCAGAGGTGACCTCTGAAAATAGTTCACTATTCACTTGACCCAGAAAATCCCACAACATCATGCAAATCAAGAGGTTTATGTCTTTGTGTTCATTTCAAGCACTCATGAAACTGCCCAGGCCATCAAGGGTATGCATATTTGAAAAGCTACCAAGTATGTGAAGGATGCCACTTTACAGAAGCAGTGTGTGCCTTACCTTCATTACAACGGTGGAGTTGGTAGGTATACCCAGGCCAAACAGTGAGGCTGGACACAGGTTCGGTGACCCAGAAAAGAGTTTTTGCTACACATGCTTAAAAGTGCAGTTAATGCTGAACTTAAGGGTTTAGATGTAGATTCTCTGGTCATTGAGCACGTCCAGGTGAACAAAGCTCGAAAGATGCAGCGCAGAAGTAACAGAGCTCGTGGGCACATTAACCCACACATGAGCCCTCCTGCCACACTGAGATGATCCTGCTGAAAAAGAGCAGGTTGTTCCTGAGCCAGGAGAGGAGGTTGCATAGAAGAAACTGATATCCCAGAAGAAACAACACCTTATGGCCTGGGAGTAAATTCAGCATAAAATAAATACTAATAAAGTTAAAAAAAAAAAAAAAAGGAATGTAGCCATGAAGATGAGAAAAATGGAAAAATGAGGTGATGGTAGCTGTTGTTAAGGGTATTGAGGGAAGAGGAGGGGAAACTCTAAGAAGAGGTTTGTGCCTGGAAGATGTGTGAGAGTACCTGCTTACAGAGAGCTTTGGGTGCATGTTTAATATCCTGGTCCAATATCTGTGCTGCTGCATGTTTAAAAAATTTGACCCTGTATGCTAATGATACATATTAGTTGGTCTTCAGGGTTAGGATTCTCCCTGATTCATAGGGAACTATTCTACCTAAGGAGCTGATAAGGTGTCATTAGGACAGGAATTCTAATAACTTAGTTGGCCTGGAAGGGTGTTACAGAATAGTTTATGATTCAGTTAGCTGACTTATAAAGTCCTTTATCTCTGAAATTTGGTGATTGCATAAATCTGTTCTGGATATACAATATTTTCATACTAATTCATCTTGTGTGCTTTATTTTTAGGAAACACGAAGGAAAGAAGGCATTGTGAAGCTGAAACCTCATGAAGAACCTCTTCGTTCTGAGATCCTTAGTGGAAAATTCACCATCTTAGTGAGTCTTCATGGACCCCTCTTGTAATGTCTCATTATTTTCTTTTTTTTTTAACAGAAGAAAATTTAAAGATTTATTTTTATTATTTTTTTTAATTTTTATTTTTTCATTATTTCTTTTTGTAGCTGTTGTCCTCTTTGGACTTTTTTGGCTGGATACTGTATCCCGACTCTAGAGCATCTCAACAGTTGGGAGCAGATATAAAGCAGCTGTGTAATTTGGCATAAAATTATTCTAGTAATAATTGAAACTATTGAGAATTAATTGTACAGTAGATTTAGAAAAGTTTCTTCATTGGTTTATAAGTTAATGAAGGCTTTTGGGGTGGGTATATAATCTGTCAGAGGCCTATCCTATCTTCTTGAATGTAAGATCTCTTCACTTAGAGACCATAGCCTTTCAGGTAAGGATTTATACAATGGGTGGATTTTATTGTTTTCCTCCGCTATTTGTTACTTTGGGCATCCAGCTTGGGAAATTAGCCAATCAGCCAGTTAAGATAATGGGTTTTTTTTTTCCTGTCACCAATATATGGTAGGGGGCAGAGGGTGCAAAAAAATCAGGCACTAAATGACATAAACTTTCTTCTCTCTCTGGAGCAATTGATGCAAGCCAGAGAAGTATTGTCAGTATCTGTTATCTTTTTATTGGAAAGCTGTATCCAGGGTATAAGAAGCCTTAGTGATTATCAGGATTTTCCGTTTGATTTCTAAATGTTTCTTGTTTTATTTTCTCTAGAATGTTCGGGACCCAACAGGAGCCTCCATTGCCCTCTTCACTGCCAAACTGCATCATCCACACAAGTCAGTCCAGCATGTGGTACTTCAGGCTCTGTTTTACCTACTAGACAGAGCTGTGGATAGGTGAGCATGGAGATTATCTTTTAGGTGGGCTGCATCCAGATGGGAAAGGGACAGTTCTTGATTTGGTAAAATTTAGCAGTGCCTTTTCTACGCTCCTTGGATGTGCCCTGGGCAGTGAGTGCTATGAAAATGACCTATGTCCTTAAAGGCTTGACGTATTTCTAGGTATTATCAAGATGGTGGGTTTCCTGTATCTTTACCTGCTTGGCTCTTTTCAGGATTACAGAAGTTGAGAAAGATAATTAAATAGCAATCCTCAGTGTATTAAGAGTTACTTATTGAGAAGCCCTGGCCAGGTAATTCGGTTAGAGCATTGTCCTAGTATACCAAGGTTGTTGGTTCAATCCCTGGTTAGGGTACATACAGTAATCAACCAGTGAGCCCTGAGTGGTGTGGCTCAGTGGGTTGAGCTCCAGCCTGCGAACTGGGAGGTCACCTGTTAGATTTCTGGTCAGGGCTCATGCCTGAGTTGCAGGCCAGGTCCTCAGTTGGGGGCATTCAAGAGACAACCAACTGATGTTTCTCTCCCTTTCTTTCTTTGTCTCTTCCCCTCTCTCTAAAAATAAATAAAATTTTTTAAAAATTAAAAAAAAAAAATCAACCAATGATTGCATAAATAAGTAGAACAACAGCCCTAGCTGGTGTAGCTTAATGGATTGAGTGGCAACCTACAAATCAAAGGGTCACTGGTTCGATTACCAGTCAGGGCACATGCCTGGGTTGCAGGCCAGGTTCCCCGTAGGGGATGTGCAAGAGGCAACCACACATTGATGTTTCTTTCCCTCTCTTCCTCCCTCCCTTCCCCTCTCTCTAAAAATAAATACTCTTAAAAAGAAAAAAAATAAGTGGAACAACCAGTTGACGTTTCTTTTCCTCTCTCCCTTCCTTCTCTTCTTCCTTCTCTAAAATCAATAAATTTAAAAAAAAAATTTTAAAGAATTATTTATTGCCCTGGCTGGTGTAGCTCAGTGGATTGAGCACGGGCCTGTGAACCAAAGGATCATGGTTCGATTCCCAGTCAGGGCACATGCCTGGGTTGCAGGCCAGTTCCCAGCAGGGGACGCACAAGAGGCAACCATACATTGATATATCTCTCCCTCTCACCCTCTCTCCTTCCCTTCCCCTCTAAAGATAAATAAATAAAATCTTAAAAAAAAAAATTACTTATTGACTGAGAGTGAGGAGGAGATGACCTGTGCTGGTGGTTTCTTTTTCATTCTTCTCTGGATGTTGATTTTTAAAACCCTCTGGGGCTTCAGTTTCTTTGAAATAGGAATAATGCCATTTAGTCATTGAGGATTTCGAGACTCAACATTCAGGAAAGAAGAATCCAAAGGTGTAAAGTTGAGCAAAATCACCTCTGTCAATAGGTACATAAACAAAAAGAGCCAGCTCAGGTCATATCTCTTCCCTTTAAGGTAAATGGTATTATTACTGGTCTATAGACAAAGAAACTGAAGTCTCAAGAATTTGTGACACTTTTACAATCATCACATGTTGTTCCAACTAGGTCTAAGATCCTGTTGTTTATTTTTATTTCCCCTTGGCCAGAGCTATTTGTACCTTGCTGTATTGTTTTTCTGCCATACTTTTTTTCCCTTAGTGCTTGCCATTTGCAGTTTGTTATTGCTCTGGGTATTATGGTATGGTCCTCTGGTTTAGGGGTGATATAGGGCTGAGACCTGAGATAGTGAGACAGCTACACACAGCATTAGTCATTCTATGCAGTTAGAGGATGGGAATAGCCAAAGGATTGTCTTAGTTGGTGGTCTCTGTCTAGTTCACTGGTAACTGCCTTGTTAATGTTACCTTCATAGTCCTTAGCTTCTGCTTTTGATGCTTAGTGGGAGATAGATTTAAACAACACACAGCATTGTTCTGTAAAAAGGAAGTTACTAAGGAGAGAGGACCAATGTTTCGGGCCTGGTACTACGCAATCAGAAGTGTGGAATGCCTCAGTTCTTTTCTGTGATTGGTCTTCAGCATGATTTCCGAAATATAGGTTCCTTTGAAATGCTATTGCAGCTCAGGGGAATGAATGAAAGGTTTCTTTACTGGACGACTCAGTATTGACCTTCTTTCTTGGGCAGCTTAGGGAGTCAGCAGTTTCATACAGGCATGGCCTAGCCAGAGTTCATTCTTTCCATCGTGAGCATTGGGTCCCACAAAAGTACCTGCCCACTTGAAATTTTTGTTACATCCATTTCTTTCTGAATCATCAGTGACTCCTCATTATTCAGAGGATACATATAAAATAAATGTGAACCCTTTCTCCAAGCAAAATATTTTCAGTAGTGAGAAGAAATTCTTGTTTTCCCATCTTACCTTAAACCAGGATGGAAAGCCCTTCTCTTCACTGAATCTTGTCCTTTTTACTTTTTAAAGTAATTATTTTTAAAAAAGATTTCATTCATTTACTTTTAGAGGGAAAAGGAGGGAGAAAGGGAGAGGAACATTGATCGGTTGTCTCTCACACACCCCCAACTGAGGATGTGGCCCACAATCCAGGTGTGTGCTCTGACCAGGAATTGAACCAACAACCTTTCGGTTTGCTGTATGACGTCCAACCCATGAGTGATACCAATCAGGGTTAGTCAATCTTGCCCTTTTTTTAAGGCCTAATTTCTGTGACTGGCCTCATCACCACTCCATTCTGTCATAAATAAAATTCTTTTTACTTTGACTTTAATAGCAGTTTTTGCTAATACTGATCATTTTGTGTTTAATTATGCATGGCCTTAACATGTCACGTATTTTACACTGTTGCTTTTTCCATCTACCAGTAGATTGTAAGCTCCTTGAGGGCAGAGTACCTTGTTTTTAACATTATATAATGGAAAATTCCCAAATCTCCCTAGGTGGAAAGGAAATACTATCATAAACTTCCACATACCCATCATCCATCACTTTGAAGATTCAAAGTGATCTGTAACCAATCTTGTTTCATTGATAGCTCCTCACCCACCCCCTACTCTACCCTTGATTGTTTTAAAACATATGAGGGACTGTGTTTTAAACTTATTGGTGTTCCTAGTAGCATCCACCTCAGAAACCAAATTCAGGAAGAAGGCAAGTATCTTACTAGGGAGTTAGCTATTATTGTAAACTTCATATTCTATGCCCAGAAAAATATAAACCCTATTGTATTTTTATTTAAATCATGTGCCTTCAGAGGATGGAGCAGTTTCTGGGAATATAGAACCTGCATTGTTATGCAAGATTGCTTTTTAAAATTAAATTCTATTTCCCCTGGTACTGTCTTCTCCTTGTTTCAGTTCCCTGCCACAAGCTGGAGCTGTGAGGAGAAAAAGCTGTAATTCTTTGAATTTGACCTTTGATGAGCTGTGGAGAAATGAGAAGTTTCTAGACCTAGATAGTAATCGTGCCATTTGTTTAACAGCAATTTTGATCTTGGTGAATCATAATGTCTCTGGGGTCATAAAACAGAGTCAGGATTTACGACTGACTACAATACATTAGGGACTGTTTGAACCTAAGGCTACTAGAAAAACTTGGGTCTACCTCACAATTAGAGGTTTTTGAAATGCTACTTCATTAGTGGGTGCTTCCATCTTGGATTTTATTGACAGGAAAAAAAATATAGAGACTTATAAGAGTTCAAAAAAAATTACTGGGTTGGCCAGAAAGTCCATTTCGTTTTTTCTGTAAAATAAAAGGTACATTTTTTTATTTCATGAATAACTTTATTGATTTGGATATTTTGAGTATGTCATCTATCTCCCACATGGTGTGAGGCTGATTGTTCTCAATTAATGTCTCGATTTGTTCACTACCAACTTCAGCTGGTCTACCCAACTGTGGAACATCACCCAGAGAGAAATCTCCAGCATAAAACTTCACAAATCACTTTTGGCATGTTTGATTAGTCACAGCACCTTCTCCATACATTGCACAAATCTTTTTTTTTTTTTTCTCATTTCAGTTGTGTTTTTACCTTTCTCGAAATAATAAAGCATAGTATTCCAGAAATGTTGCATATTTTCTTTCATCTTCAATATTAAAATGTCTACACAAAAATTCACCAGTTTTGATAAGTTTTTTTGATGAACACTGATCCGACAGTGGTCATAATAAGATCTAACAAAATTGTTTTGAATGACATTAAAGACAAGTAAGCAGCACTAGAGCCATCTTAAGGAAACAAACTTTTTGGCCAATCCAATAGTATACCAAATAACATGAGACCCCGAATTTCAGGACTGTGTTTTGTGCCAAGACTTCTCAGTTTTAAATACAGTGGTGCCTTGGTACTTGTCAGCTTCAGAATTGGTCAAACCTGGTACTTGTATTTTGATGAGGATAAGTTTCAGTATTCGGCGCTTGCTCACCACTTTTCCCACTTGATACAACTTCTATGAGTCACAACACCACCCTGTAATAGAAAATGTTTCATCAATAGTTGTGTGCTTGCCACTTGTCAGAATAAATTAATGATGAGTACTGAGGTACCACTGTAAATGTGAAAACTGTTGTTGTCATCTCCAGATAATCCAGTCAAATAATTTATTCTGTGTACAGAATAAAGCAAATAAGGATCTGGCTTGGTGTAGAGGTAACTTTGAAAAGTCCTTAGGCATTTAGGAGATTGCACTGAGGAATACTTTTCATATCTGCATATATTCCTAACTTCAATTTGGGAATTGGCTGACCACCTTTCAGTTTACTTTTGAAGATGTTTCCAAAAACCCTTTTTGGGTTTTCTTCCTTGAAGTCAAAAGAGACAAATTCACAATCATTAAGTGCAGTTTTGTTTTACAGTTTCCCACAGTCCAAAGTATTTCCTGAGCGATAGCTTCCAGTCCACTGTATTACAATTCAGTGATCATTCACTGTGGACCTGTGTTGCATGGACTGTGCTGGGGACCGTTGGGGATAATGAATGAACAAAATACATTTCCCTCTAGGAGAGAATCAGATAGCTATACAAAGTTGGCACACTTTAAGAGCCACAATGAAGATCCATGGGAAGATTTTTGGGGTTTCAAGAAGGTGAAGGATAGTAGTACATTTGATTACAATTATTAGGGAGATCTTCATGGAAGAGGAAACTTTTGAGCTAAACATGGAATGTTATAGAATTTGGATAGACAGATTCAGAGACAGGAAGAAACAGTTCAAGTTTTGATATCTTAGATGCTCTGGAACATTCTTAACCTACAAGTTTGGTACTTGATATATCTGGATAAATATGCATCAGTAAGTATAATTCCAATTCTTATTTTATCATGAGAGGCTTTCCCCCACACCACCACACAGTTTTTCAACACCAGCTCAGTGTTCCACAATTCACCTCAGTTCTGACACTGTCTACCTAGAAATAGTGTCGGGTCTCCTTCAGGTTAAGGGCTTATAGCCCTGTAAGACTCTTTCCACCCCCTTCAGACAACAATGGCAAGTTTAGGTTGTCACCACTGCTTCTGACCAACAGTCTGTAAATCAGAGGTTCTAACCTCTCCCTTCTTGGGTTTGATGAATTTGCTAGAATGGCTCACAGGATTCAGAGAATCCTTTTACTTACTAGGTTAGCAGTTTATGATAAAAGGATATGCCTAGAAACAGCCAGGTGGATGGGATATAGAGCAAGGTATAGGGAAAGAGCATGGAGTTTCCATGCTCTCTCTGAGAAGGCCGTTCTCCCAGCACTTCAACATGTTCACCAACCAGTGGAAGCTCTCTGCACGCTGTCCTGCTGAGTTTTTATGGAAGCCTCATTACTTAGGCATGATTGATTAAATCATTAGCCATTGGTGACTGAACTCAGTCTCTAGCCCCTTACCCACCCCTCCTGCCCAGGTGGGATGGGGCTAGTACTGAAAGCAGCAACACTCTAATCAAGTGATTGGTTACCCTGGCAACCATCTTCATCCTAGGTGATTTTAGGGCATTCCAGCCATCACCTTATTAACATAACAGACACCTTTGTTGAGATCTTCACTTAGGAAATTCCAAGAATTTTCAGGGTCAAAGACTAAATATAGAGTTCTTATTACAAGTCACAGTATCACAATAAGCATAGCAGATACCAAAGATAAATCATCTTTCTTTAAGACCAGTGTTTAGGGACGTGGTTATTTTGGTTCCAAATGTGTCCCATATTTTAGCCCCAGGCTTTCAACCGGCCTCTTTCATGTGATTACTTAAATATTTTTTGTTCAATGGTTGGTTTACAGCTTTGAAACTCAGAGGAATGGACTGGTGTTTATCTATGACATGTGCGGTTCTAATTATGCCAACTTTGAGCTGGATCTTGGCAAGAAAGTCTTAAACTTGCTAAAGGTAAGGCTGTGACAGGGTCTTCTCAACTGTCCTACAATGGTTAGGATACCTTTTCCTATTTTTTGGGAGATTTATAAATTATGTAAACTTTAGACATTTTGTTCTATTTAAAGGTCACCTGTAAATGAAGACTAATACCTGCTTCTTCAGAATAAGAAATGGTCTTAACAAGTAAAGTGGGAAGAATTTAAATAAGAATGTACAGGAACATTCTGAATCATCCTGGAGTTTTGCAGAATAAGAGTGAATGAAGGCCTAGGTATGGCCAGTGTCCTTGAAAAATGTCACCTAGCCAGTGACTTTCAGACTTTTTAAACATAATCTAGTCAGAAATATGTTTTATGTTATGACTTAGTCCACAAAAGTATTTGAGCACTTAAACGTGTATAGAGTTGCGTGCACAAATAAGGTTCTTAATCTCTTATCCCAAACTGTTAGGGCCAGGGGTGTTTTTTAATATTTTGAACTTTAGATTTCATTTATTTATTTATTTTTAGAGAAAGGGTAAAGGAGGGAGAAAGAGAGGGAGAAAAACAATGTGTGAAAGGCACATTAATGGTTGCCTTTCGTATGCCCCCAACTGGAGACCTGGCCCCAGGCATGCACCCTGACTGGGAATTGAACCGGCAACCTTTAAGTTTGAAGGCTAGCGCTCAATCCACTGAGGCACATCAGCCAGGGCTGAACTTTAAAGGATAATATGTATGCCACTCTATAATCCAACATTAATATTTCTACAATGGGATGTATTATTCTTAATGAGTGGAGAAGAATAAGGGCTGCAAATGGCCAAGGGCAGTTCAGGTTAGATATTGCTGCCCTGTGAATTTTACACCAAACTTACAAAAGAAACTTAAGGTTTTCAGAGTTATTTAGATTTCAGAATCTGATAGGGGTGTGTATATCTGTGTGTACATGTTTATAAAACAAAAAAAGTTACACAAAGTAAGCTTTATCCTTACTATGGGCAGTCACTTTGATTATTCCTTTCTAGTTCATATTTTACAAATATTAGTCATGACCTATAAAATTAATTTCAGGACCCACTGAGTGACAACAGAGAAAGAAGAAGGGGGGGAAGAGAGAGACATCTATGGGTTACCTGGTGTACGTGCCCTGACCAGGGATCAAACCCACAACCTTTTTGGTGTACCAGACGATACTCCAAACAACTGAACAACCCAGCCAGGGCTAGAGATGTTTATTTACTATTACAGCTTTACAATAGAAAGTATATAAATAAAGTATTAATACTGCATGCTGTTTTCTGGAACTCACTAATCATTTTATTAAAATTCTTCTTGCGGCATGTAACTGTGACTTGTTTCTTTTTATTGATGGTTGAAGGACTGTTTCCTTTTAATTCCTCATGCATTGGTGAATGTGTCAGACTATTCATCTACTCTTATACTGATGGTTGCTTGGATTGTTTCCTGACTTTTGCTATTAGGAACAGTGCTTCTGTGAATAGTTTTATACTTATTGTCTGGTGCATGTGTTTCTCGACCATTTTTTCCATTATTACCTCACTAAGGAGCCTGGTGAAGACATTCCCTACCCCTCACCCCCAGTCCTTTAATGAAATTCTAACACCACAGATGTACTGTATATATCATGATGTACTGAATGCATATCTGTGGTTTATACATAAAAAGAGTATGATGTTTTTGCCCATTCTCCACTCTCCTTAAAACTAATTTCACTTCTGGCCAAGATGGAGGCGTAGGTGGACACACTGTGCCTCCTCTCACAACCAAGATTAAGGACAACAAAAATATAGAACCAAAAAAACTCCAACCAGAATGGATAGAGGATTGAATTGTACGGAAGTCCGACAACAATTCACCCAGACCGGTAAGAGGGGCAGAGTCGGCGGTGGGCTGACAGGGGTCGTGGTGGGAAGAAGCAGTAGGTGGTGGTCCCGAGTGCACAGGCTGAGGTTACTGAGTGCAGGGAAGCAACAAGCAGACCAAGCAAGGCACACAAGGTGGCTGACCATGGTCACACATTTGTGCGCCGATAAGCCAGGGGAAACCAGGCAGTGAGATGGACTGCCTGGCAGCCAGATGGACTGCCTGGCAGCCAGACGGACTGCACAGCGCAGGGCCCCAGCGCCGGAAAATAGAGCCTAAAGGGCACCGATAGAGAACACTTGTGGGGGTTGGGGTGCCAGAAGGGAATCCCAGCCTCATGGGAGAGTTCGTTGGAGAGACCCACAGGGTCCTAGAATGTGCACAAGCCCGCCTACACAGAAATCAGCATCAGAAGGGCCCAATTTGCTTGGGGAAAGCGGAAGAAAGGACTGGAATCCAAGAGAGAGCTGAGCAGGCACCATTGTTCCCTCCCGGACCCTGCCCCCACATCCAGCGTCACAACCCAGTGACTGGGTTGCCCCGCCCTGGTGAACGCCTAAGGCTCTGCCCCTCACTATGTAATAGCGTGACCAGACCGAAAAAAAAACAAAACAAAAACAAACAAACAAAAAAAACAAGGATGGCTCAAACAGGAGAACAGATCGGGGCCCCAGAGCTAATTCATCTAAGTGACCAAAAGGTAGCCAACCTATCAGATGCACAGCTCAAAGCACTGTAGCCAACCTATTAGATTCACAGTTCAAAGCACTGGTGATTCGGAAGCTCACAGAATTGGTTGATTTTGGTTGCAAATTAGATGAACGAATGGAGGCTACAATAAGTGAAATGAAGAAAAATGCATAGGGAACCAATACTGATGGGAGGAAAACTGGGACTCAGATCAATGGAGTGGACCAGAAGGAAGAAACAACCAAACAGAAAAGAAGGATGAAACAAGAATTCAAAAAAATGAGGAGAGGCTTAGGAACCTGCAGGACATCTTTAAACGTCCCAACATCTGAATTATAGAGGTACCAGAAGGGGAACAGGAAGAGCAACAAGTGGAAAACTTATTTGAACAAATAATAAAGGAGAACTTCCCCAATCTGGCAAAGGAAATAGACTTCCAGGAAGTCCAGGAAGCTCAGAGAGTCCCAAAGAAGTTGGACCCAAGGAGGATCATACCAAGGCACATCATAATTCCATTAGCCAAGATTAAAATGAAGGAGAGAATTCTAGAAGCAGCAAGAGATAAGGGCACAGTTGCCTACAAAGGAGTTCCCATCAGACTGTCAGCTGATTTCTCAAAAGAGACCTTCCAGGCAAGAAGGGGCTGGAAAGAGGTATTCCAAGTCATGAAAGTCAAGGACCCACATCCAAGATTGCTCTATCCAGCGAAGCTGTTATTTAGAATGGAAGGGCAGATAAATCGCTTCTCAGATAAGGTCAAGTTAAAGGAGTTCATCATCACCAAGCCCTTACTATATGAAATGTTAAAGGGACTTATCTAAGAAAAAGAAGATAAAAATATGACAGTAAAAAGACACCAAACCCACAGATATTAACCACCACACCAAAAACAAAAGCAAACTGAGCAAACAGCTAGAACAGGAGCAGAGACACAGAAATGGAGATCACATGGAGGGTTATTGACAGGGTAGTGGGAGGAGGAGAGGGGGGGAAGGTACAGAGAATAAGTAGCATAGACAGTGGGTAAAAAATAGATGGGTAGTATGGGAAAAGTAGAAGCTAAAGAACTTATGACACATGGACATGAACTAAAGGGAGAGTGTGGGTGGGAGGGGTGTGTAGGGTGGAGGGGAACGGTGGGGGAGAAATGGGACAACTGTAATAGCATAATCAATAAAATATAATTTTAAAAAAAACCTAATTTCATCCCCTTGAGGGTGGTATCATCACCCCACTGGAAATGCATGCTTATACACCTAGGAGTAGAATTACTGGGTGATAAGGTCATGAAGATTCAGCTTCATGAAATAGTCTCATATTGTTTTTCTAGATGATATCCACCTGCGATGTGTAAAATTTCCATTGACCCACCTCCTCTTCAACACTTAGTGATGTTAGACTTGTTAATGTTTTCCCAATCCAGTGGGACAAAATGACATCTTGTACAACTTGTATTTCTCATGGTAATGAGATTATCTCTATACGTTTATTGGCCATAAATGTTTTCTTTTTCTGCAAAATGCCTGCTTGTAGCTTTTACCCAGTTTTTTATTGGTTTGTCCATTTGTGTAGTTTTTTTATATATTATTACTAATCCATTTATATATCCATATGTATTAATATATACTGTCTTAGTTTATAGCTTGCGTTTTCACTTAAGTCTTTTAAACTAAAAGAGGTTCTTAACTTTAATATGGTTAAATGTGTCTGAATTTTTTTTTTGTTTCATGTATTTGCATCTTAAATTCTTTCATATTCCAAAGTCAGGAAAAATATATTAACTATTTTTTACTGCTTTACCACTGATTACATATGTATTAATTTTTTTAGTTGATTTTTTTATTGTGGTAAAATATACATAATAAAATTCACCATTTTAACAATTTTTAAGTGTACAGTTCAGTGATGTTAAGTACGTTCACAGTGCAACCATCACCACTATTCATTTTCAGAACTATTTTGTCATCCCAAAGAAATATTCTGTACCCATTAAACAGTGTCTTCCAATAACCCCAACCCCCCAGCCTCTGGCCCAACCCCCCAGCCTCTGGTAATTTGCCTTTTCTAGGTCCTCACTGAAGTAGAATCACACAATGTTTATCCTTTTGTGTGTATTGTATTTTACTTAGCAAAATGTTTTCAAGATTAATTTATATTGCAGCATATAACAATTTTATTCCTTTTTAAGGCTGAATAATATTTCATTGTGTATATGTACAACATTTTGTTTATCCAGTCACCTGTCCACAGACATTTGGGTTGTTTCCACCTGTTGGCTGTTGTGAATAATGCTGCTGTGGACATTGGTGTACAAAGTATCTGTTTGAGTCCCTGATTTCAATTCTTTTGCATATACGCCAGAAGTGGAATTGTTGGATCATGTGGTCATTTTGAGGAGCTATTTTCTTTTTTTAAAAATTATATTTTATTGAGTATGGTATTACATTGTCTTGATTTTTTCCCCCTTTGCTCCCCTCCACCTAGCATCCCCTATTTCCGCAGGCAATCCCCACACCTTGGTCATGTCCATTGATCATGCATATAAATTCTTTGGCTACTCCATTTCCTATATTGTACTTTATATCTTCATGGCTGTTGTGTAACAACCTATTTGTACTTCTTAATCCCCTCATCTCTTCACTGATTTCCCCATAACCCCCACCCACCTGGCAACCATCAAAATGCTCTCCGTATCCATGATTCTGCCTCTGTTCTTGTTTGCTTAGTTTGTTTTTTAGATATAGTTGTTGATAGTTTTGTATTTTTGCCCTTGCATTGTTCATAGTTTTGATCTTCTTCTTTTTCTTAAATAAGTCCATTTAACATTTCATATACTGCTGGTTTCATGATGATGAATTCCTTTAGTTTTCTCTTGTCTGGAAACCTCTTTATTTGCCCTTGAATTCTAAATGATAAGTTTGCTGGGTAGAGCAATCTTGGCCATAGGCCCTTGCTTTTCATGACTTTGAGTATTTCTCGCCAGTCCCTTCTAGCCTGTAGTTTCTTTTGAGAAATCAGCTGACAGTCTTATGGGGACTCCCCTGTAGGTAACTAACTGCATTTCTCTTGCTGCTTTTAAGATTCTCAATCTTTAATCTTTGGCATTTTAATTATGATGTGTCTTGGAGTGGGCCTCTTTGCATTCATCTTATGTGGAACTCTCTGTGCTTCCTGGACGTGCATGTCTGTTTCGTATACCAAGTTAGGGAAATTTTCTTACATTATGTTTTCATATAGATTTCCAATTTCTTGCTCTTTCTCTTCTCCTTTTGGCACTCCTATGATGAGAATGTTGGCCCTCTTGAAGTTGTCCTAGAGGCTGCTTATACTCTCCTCATTTTTTTGGATTATTTTTTCTCCTTGTTGTTCTGATTGCTTGTTTTTTGCTTCCTTATGTTTCAAATCATTGATTTGATTCTTGGCTTCATCCACTCTACTGTTGTTTCCCTGTAAATTGTTTTTTATTTCAATTAGTGTATCCTTCATTTCTGACTGGATCTTTTTATGCTGTTGAACTCCTCACTAAGTTCCTTGAGCATCCTTATAACCAGTGTTTCAAGCTCTGCATCTGACAGATTGCTTGTCTTCATTTTGTTTAGCTCTTTTTCTGGAGATTTGGTCTGTTCTTTCATTTGGGCCATGTTTTTTTGTCTCCTCATTTTGGCAGCCCCCCTGCATTTGTTTCTACGTATTAGTAGAGCTGCTCTGACTCCATGTCTTGGTAGTGTGGCCTAATGTAGTAGGTGTCTTGCAGGGTCCAGTGGCACAGCCTCTCCTATCACCCAAGCTGGGTACTAGAGGTGCGCTTTTTGTGTGGGCTGAGTACACCCTCCTCTTGTAGATGAGCATTGGTTGCTGTTGGCAGGTCGATGGGAGGGATTTACCCAGGCCAGTGAGCTGTAAGGACTAGCTGTGACCAATTACCACCAAACTCCGCCCTCTGTAGAGGATCAGCTGTGCAGGGGCAGGGTGGTGGTGCTCCACTGTGGTCTGTAGCTGTCCACTGGGTGTGCTGGCCCTGGTGTTTCCCTGATGGTACAGGCCAAGTTCAGCCTCCACCTGTGTTTTGCTCAGGGCCACCCTGCCTGAGCTATAAAGCAGTCTCAGATGGCTGCTGCTTGTGTTGGGCTTGGAGATTCCTAGGCAAAGCCAAGCTATGAATCTAGGCTGGCTGCTGCTGCATGCCTGGCCTGAGGCTCAGTGAGGCCAGCTGTTGCTTGTTTGAAAGGATGTAGGAAATTGTACAGTATAAGCCAAGACCAGCCATTCGTATGGAAAAGCAACTTGGGTGGGCTGGTAAGTTGGGAGGGGTGGAATGGAGTCCCTGGAGATATCCAAGGTGGATCAAACAGTGTTAGCCAGGTTGATGGAATTTCAGATTTGGCACCAGGTTGCCGGCTCTATGGGGGCAAAATTTAGAAAAGGAACAGTGGCCTCTGCTCATCTTGATGCCAGTTTCTTGCCGTAGGCCACTGGTGCCTTTCAAGCTGCTCCCTGGTGCTGGAGCTCAGAGGGAATGAGTCTGAGTAGGTGAGTTTATGTGTGGGTTCTTTAAGAGGAATTGTTTGGGGCCCCGTCAGTTTCTTCTACCAACTCAATCCCTGCTGGTTTTTGCAGCCAAAAGTTGTAGAGACTTATCTTCCTGGCATGGGAACCCTGGTCTGGGGGGCCTGGTGTGGGTCTGGGACTCTTGGCTCCCAAGTTATCCCTCCCAAATTTTTATTCACCACACATGGGTGTGGGACCAGCCCGTTCTGTGTCTGTGCCCCTTCTACCAGCCTGGATGGATGTGGTTTCTTAAATCTGTAGTTGTCAGACTTCCATTCAGCTCGATTTCTGATGGTTCTTAGTATGCTTGTTCTACATTTTAGTTATAATTTTCATGTGGTTGTGTGAAGAAGCGATCCATGTCTGCCTATGCCACCATCTTGACTGGAAGCCTGTTTTCTTTAAAAAAAAGGTTAAAATTTTGTTTTTTTATAGCTTTATATATCTAGAATTTATTTTTTGAGGGCTGTTTGTTTCTAGTTGATGGAGTTGATTTTACAATATGGTACAAGATGTAGGAATCTGATTTTTTTCCCCATGTGGATAGCTATTTTTTCCCCAGTTTTACATATCAAATGGTCCCTCCTTTTCACAGCTTAGACTCTCAGTTTTAACAAAGTCACAATAACCTGTTAAGTTAATATACTGTAGACAATTCAATTAACCATCTAACTTTCTGTGTTGTTCAGGTTATTTAAATAATGCTTTTGTGATCATTTTAGCTTTTGCTTTTAAATTATTTTTAAAAAGATACTTCTAAGACTTGCATTATTTGGCTGATGATTATGAATATTCTTATATCTCTTGTATACATCACTAGGTTTACCCTCAATACAAGTGGAAAAAAACACATCATCATCAACAAGTATGAGTTACTTGTTTCCTTGAACCATCCCAGTACTGACTCTAATTTTTATATATTTTTAAAGTTAGTCTTGGCTGGTGTAGCTCAGTGGATTGAGTGCAGGCCTGCAAACCAAAGGGTCACCAGTTCAGTTTCCAGTCGGGGCACATGCCTGGATTGTGGGCCAGGTCCCCAGTAGGGGATGTGCAAGAAGCAAGCAACCACACATTTGTGTTTCTGTCCCTCTCTTTCTCTTTCCCTTCTCCTCTTTCAAAAATAAATAAATAAAATCTTTTTTTAAAAAAAGTAAAGTTAGAAGTTTTAAAATAACCTCCTTTTTTTTGTTTGTGCAAACCCCTTTAAGTAATAACAAAGTTGTGTCCTTTTTCTTTTCCAATTTCTTATACAGTTTGTGTGTCCTTCATTATTTTGAACCAAAATAGATGTTCTGCTGTTTTTGCTATGTAAATTAAAACAGGCTGCAATAAAAGTCCTGTTGCTTTAGAATCTGTATATCATGGACTTATTAGTGACTTAGTTGCTCTGTCATTGTGAACAGATACAGTTTTAAATATAATCCCCTACCATCCTCATTCTCATGAAAGTTGTAAATAGAAGTTTATCTTTAATGAACAGTCTCATACTTCAGATTTCTATTTAGCATGAATTAATTTCCAGCAGTTACTGTGATGAGGATTTGGGTCAAAATATGACACTGGAATAAAAATAATAATCTTTGACATCTTAAATTGCTCTGGGTAGATTTTAACATCTTCATAAATTTCATAGGATTAATTCTCATTTTAAGCTTCAGAATGTCATATTCCCCATCGTTGTCATCATCTGGATTCTTAACTTTAATTATTATTTTTAATTAATTAATTTCTCACCTGAGGACATTTTTTTATTGCTTTTAGAGAGAGAGGAAGGGAGAGAGGAAAAGGAGAGAGGAAAACACTGATGTGAGAGAGAAGCATCGATGGGTTGCCTCCTGTATACGCCCAGACCAGGGATCAAACCCATAACCTGGGTATGTGCCCTAACCAGGAATGAAACCCGCAACCTTTTGGTTATAGGACACTGCTCCAACTGACCGAGCCTCACTGGCCAGGGCGTTAATTGTTATTTTAGATGAACCATTTTAGACCAGACAATGTGGACTCCACCCCTGAAGGATAAATCTTTATTTTTCTGATTATGAAATCCATGGTTGAAACAATGGCTAAAATATATAGGTTTAAAAATTCATTAATGCAGACATTTATAAAGCAATAATTATTCTTATTGAGTGCTTTACATCCCATTCTAAGCTCTTTTCATGCTTTAAAAGTAATTTAACCCTAGCATCTGTACTATGAGGTGTGATGGCAATTAGTATTACTATCCCCATCTTATGTATCTGGAAACTTAGACCTGGAGACTTTAGGAACCTATCAAAGGTAATACAAGCTATTATGTGATAGCTAAGATATTATAATCCTACACCTTGGATATTATCAGTATAAAGAGCTTGATTGAGGCTTTCAAAGTGTGTGTGTGTATATAATTTTTTTTGTTACAATTATGAACTTGTGTTATATCCAGTGATTGTAACTGGCCAATTTTTACTTAACAGTGTTATATTCTTCATCTTTCTATGTCAGTACATATAGCTGTTACTCATATTTTCTTGACTTTTTAGAAAAAGTTTTGTTTATTTATTTTTAGAGAGAGGGGAAGGCAGGGAGAGAGGGAGAGAAATATCAATGTGTGGTTGCCACTTATGCACCCCCCACTGGGGATCTGGTTCACAACCCCTGCAATGTGCCCCAACTAGGAATCAAATCAGTGACCCTTAGGTTCCAGAGGCTGGCACTCAGTCCACTGAGCCATACTAGCCAGGGCTTCTTCACTTTTTTTTTAATGGCTGCAGATATTCAAAGCAGAAAAATGAAGTGCATGCCCTTTTTTTAGGGGTGGGTGGTTATTCTAAAGGCTTCAGTGAACAACATTTTATGTATAGTTTTGCATATTTGACCAATCATTTCTTCATGGTAAATTGCTGTAAGTTTGTACAGTCTAAGAGTACATATATTTGAAATTTTGATAAATATTGCCAAATAACTCTCAAAATCTAGTTCAAATTTATACTCCTATTAACTCCTTTTTTCACTAGTCTCATCAACATTGATTTTATCATTCAGATTTTAATCATCTTCATGATTCTTTTTAAAGATTTTATTTATTTATTTTTAGAGAGAGGGGAAGTGAGGGAGAGAAACTTTGATGTGATAGAGAAACATCCATTGGTTGCCTCTCACATGCCCCCAGCTGGGGACCTGGCCTGCAACCAAGGCATGTGCCTTGACCAGAATAGAACTGGCAACCTTTAGGTTCACAGGCCAGTGCTCAATCCACAGAGCCACACGTGCCAGGGTAATTATTTATTAAATTTTTTTTCATATGCTTTACCCATCTTTCTATTGAAGTATTTCTCTTACTGGTTTATAAGACTTGTTATTAGGAATATCATTAAGGTCCTTGCTATTGTGGCTCTGTTGGAGTATTCTCCCATACACCAAAAGGTTGCAGGTTTGATCTCTGATCAGGGCAAGTACAGGAGACAAGCAATCAATGTTTCTTCTCTCTCTCTCTATGTGTCTCCCCTCACCCCCTCTCTCTCTAAAATCAATAAACATTATTAAAAATTAAAAAGAAGAATATTATTAAGTACATGTTACCAGCATTTTTTGCAGTGTATGATTTGTTCAACTTTATGGTGTCTGTTGTCACACTAATTTTTTAAATCTAATTTATTGATTATGCTATTACAGTTGTCCCATTCCCCCCTTCATTCTGCTCCATCCTGCAGACCCTCTCCCACCCACATTCCCCCACTTTAGTTTATGTCCATGTGTCATAAGTTCTTTAGCTTCTATATTTCCCATACTGTTCTTGCCTTCCCCCTATTTTCTACCTACCATCTATGCTACTTATTCTTTGTACCTTTTCCACCCCCCTCCCCTCCCACTCCCCTGTCAATAACCCTCCATGTGATCTCCATTTCTGTGGTTCTGTTCCTGTTCCAGTTGTTTGCTTAGTTTGCTTTTGTTTTAGGTATGGTTGTTAATAATTGTAGAGTCTTCTGTCATTTTACTATACATGTTTTTTATCTTCTTTTTCTTAGATAAACATTAACATTTCATATAATAAATGCTTGGTGATGATGAACTCCTTTAACTTGACCTTACCTGAGAAGCACTTTATCTGCCCTTCCATTCTAAATGAAAGCTTTGCTGGATAGAGCAATCTTGGATGTAGGTCCTTGACTTTCATGACTTGGAATACTTCTTTCCAGCCCCTTCTTGCCTATAAGGTCTCTTTTGAGAAATCAGCTGACAGTCTGATGGGAGCTCCTTTGTAAGTGACTGTCCCCTTATCCCTTGCTGCTTCTAGAATTCTCTCCTTCATTTTAATGTTGGCTTATGTAATTCTGATATGCCTTGGTGTGTTCCTCCTTGGGTCCAACTTCTTTGGGACTCTCTGAGATTCCTAGACTTCCTGGAAGTCTATTTCCTTTGCAAGGTTGGAGAAGTTCTCCTTTATTATTTGTTCAAATAACTTTTCCACTTATTGCTCTTCCTCTTCCCGTTCCCCTATAATTCGGATGTTGGGATGTTTAAAGATGTCCTGGAGGTTCCTAAGCCTCCTCATTTTTTTGAATTCTTGTTTCTTCCTTCTTTTCTGTTTGGTTGTTTCTTTCTTCCTTCTGGTCCACTCCATTGATTTGAGTCCCAGTTTTCTTCCCATCACTATTGGTTCCCTGTGCATTTTCCTTCATTTTACTTAGTATAGCCTTCATTTTTTCATCTAATTTGTGACTGAATTCAACCAATTCTGTGAGCATCCTGATCACCAGTCCTTTGAACTGTGCATCTGATAGGTTGGCTATCTCTGTTGCTTTTAGTTGTATTTGCTCTGGAGCTTTGATCTGTTCTTCTGTTTGGGCCAGTTTTTCTTTCTGTCTTGTCACGCCTGTTATATATGAGGGGCGAAGCCTTAGGTGTTGACCAGGGCGGAGCAACCCAGTTGCTGGGTTGTGACACTGTGTGTGGGGGCAGGGTCTGAGAGGGAACAATGGGGCTTGCTTTGCTCTCTGTCAGATTTCAGTCCCTTCCCCTGCTTCCCCCAAGCTAACTGGGCCCTTCTGGTGCTGATTTCCATGTGCGTGGGCTTGTGTACTTCTAGGACCCTGTGGGTCTCTCCAACAAACTCTCCTGTGAGGCTGGGGGTCTCTCCCAGCACCTCAACCCTCACTGGTGTTTTCAGTCGGTGTTTTGAGGTTTTATTCCCCCAAGCTGGGAGTCTGGGTTGTGTGGTTTGTCTTGCTCCCCAGTTTCGCCTGGCTTACCTGCACATGAATGTGGGACTGCTTGGTCTGCCAGCCACCTTGCGCGCCGCACCCATCTACAATCCGCCACCTTGCTGGGTTCTCCTGCTGCCACCCCACACCCGGGGTCTGCCCTCTGCCGACTTGTGTGCCCGGAGTCTTCCAGCTGCTGCCTGCTCTCCCAGGGTCTGCCTACTGCTGTCCTGTGTTTGCCCAGGGTTTGTCAGTTACCACTTCCTTGACCCCTCTCCACCTGGCTGCCTGACTCTGCCCCTCCTACTGGTCTGGATGAATGTGTCTATTTTAACTCCTTGGTTGTCGGACTTCCATTTGGTTCAATTTTCTGACAGTTCTGGTTGTTATTTTGTTTCTAAATTGTTGTCCTTATTTTGGTTGTGTGAGGAGGCACAGTGTGTCTACCTACACCTCCATCTTGGCTGGAAGTCTATTTTTGTTATTTTTCATTGTAATTTTTATATGCTGTACTGTATATAATATTTAACTATATCATTTATATTTAATATATAATATGGGTAAAATAGTTTGCTATCAAGTAGTTATACTGGCAACATTTACTAATTAATAGATTTTTCCTGCTCATTTGGGATAATACCTTTATCTTGTACTAGATTCCCGTTTGGTTGGTGTTTCTATTTCTGGGCTCCCTGTTCTATTTATCTAGCCAGGTAGGCTAATATATGCACTGTTTTGTTTATTGCAGCCTTTTAATAAAGTTTAATATCTTCTAGGACAACAAGCTTTCTCATAATCTTTTATTTCCAAGTAGTTTTAACTGTTTTACAGGTACTTTATATATAATTTCATGTGCTTTTATTTAAGTTGTTGTGATATATGTAACATGCATGCTTAAAATGAAGTTTACAACTAGTTATCTTAATTATGAAAACACCTTAAGAAAAGTCTCTGACTCCCTTCCCTCAGCCACCCAAGAGCCATTCCCCAGAGGTAACTTTTTCAAAATTATATATCTGATGAAAAATTTTTTTAAAATTTTGTTATCTTTAGATTAGATTAACTTTAGAGTCATTTAGTCAAGTTTTATGAAATAAAACACTTTGGGATTTTATTTGAATATAATGAATTAATAAATTAATTTAGGGAGGATTGACATCTTTATAGTATTTTATTCTCCCATTCAGAAATACTAAGCTTTTTAAAAGTCTTTTTGTTATGTCATTCAATAAAGCTTTAAAGTTATTTATCTTGCATGTTTTTTATATTTCTAAAAATATATACATACATTTATAAAAACATAGCATACATCAAGGATAAATCATCTTTTTTCTAAGACCAGTGAGTTATAGGGAGGGAGGGAGATGAGCAGACAGGGTGTGTGAGTGCTGTGTGTGTGCACAACTACTATTGTAACTCAGTTGTTCACCATTATACTTTTATGCTTATTATTTACAGGGGGCTTATTTTTTCATATTTATAGTTTACTGTTTAAAATACTATATAATTAGAAAAAATTTGATTGTAGAAAATGTTGGACAACTCAAAATAATATGCATTAAAGAAGAAACATTACCTTTGATACTATCATGCAGAAATAACCAGTTTACATTTTGGTGTATGGCACTTCTAGAAGTTTTATAATATAGTCTTAATTATGTTTATATAATTTTCATATACAATAAGCTCCATCATCTTTTTTTATGAACAGTTGTAATTGCTGAATATTAGCCTATCCTCTATTTATTGAAAATTATTTAATTATTTCTATGTTGTTGGGTTTTTTAATTTTTTATAATAAACATTTTTTGACAAACATTTTTATATCCATATTTTGTTTGCACATTAAATAAGTTGTTTGAAGTGAATTTCTAGAAGTAGTTAACTAGTAGTTATAAAGAATATAAACACTTTAAATAAGGTTGTAAAAAATGAAAATAATACAAAGTATTATAGAAAGTAAAATGTAAAGGATAGAATTAAAATTACTCATGATCCCACTTATAAGAGGTAAACTATTTAGTTTTTGATATCATTTTTATAATCTTTTTTCTGTAAAAGTGTGTAATTTTTTATCCTTTTGGTTATGCAAGGAAGCAAAGCATATCTATGCATTCCTCCATCTTGGCTGGAAGCCTAAAAAATCTTTGAAATCTTTATTTTAAATAACAGTTTTATTAAGAGATATACCATTTTTGTTAACTACTACCCATTTTCAGACTTATATTATTTACAGTTTTAAAGTATTATTTTTAACTGTCAAAAATAAAAGTATAGCCCTGGCCAGGTGGCTCAGTTGGTTGGAACATCCTCCTGTGTGCCAGCAGGTTGCAGGTTTGAGTCCCAGCTCGGGCACATACCTTGGTTGTGTGTTCCCCAGATGAGATATGGAGGGGGGAATATCAATGGATGTTTTTCTCTCACATTGATGTTTCTCTCTCTCTCTCTCTCTCTCTCTCTTGTTCTCTCTCTAAAAAATCAGTAGACGTATTCTTGGGTGAGGATTAAAAAATAAAAAATGAAAGTTTGGTAAACATTTTTATTTATAATTCTTTGTGTTTCTCATTATTTCCTTAGACTAGAGTCTCAGAAATGGAATTACCTGATCAGAGGATACACATTTTTAAGGCCACATATACTGCCAGATGCCTTCTAGAAGGTGTTACTAAGTTACATCAGCAGTGTATGTATATGCCAAAAAGTCATTTTACAGAACTAGGTCTAAGTGTGTATCTCTTTGCCCTGAAAGCAGAAATAATGGCTTCCACTTTCTATTTATCATTTTGTATAAACATAGCTGTTTCTTGAGACTGGTTTTTCATCTATCTGTTAAAGGGGACTTGGCCATATATATTTAGGCCCTGAAAATTAATTGTTGCATCTTTCAGGGAAGAGAGATGAAAGGTAATTTTTCAGACTTTAGTGAAGACGCCTTTGGAGAATTTTGTTCTGGATGCTGTATATTCTCTATAGAGAATGTTTGCAGACCCCAAAATTCATAGAACTGAAGAGTACCCATAGAGTGATGTCAAATTAAGACTCAGCCTTTCAAAAAAGAAGAGGGACAACGTGGTAGAAGATATTTAGCTGTAGTTTCCTCTTTTATTTTTTTATTTCCTTGAGAACAATTTCTTCTCCTTTAGGTTGCCAATATTACATGATATCTCTGCCTATGAGAAGGGCTGAGATACTGAGAAACTAAAAGAAACCTAGAGCTTTGGATTACGAAGTCATTGTTTTTCATTCTTATGCCTTGTGCAGATCATCTCCTTTTCTTTTGGACCTCATTTGCACCTGGGCCCGCTAGATTGTATTTATCAGTTAAATAAATGAATACATAAATAGGCGAAGAGTTCCGTAAAAAAAAATTAAAAATACACAGATATCAGAATAAAAGTAAAATTATGAGAGAAGTGTTTCTTTCATATTCAGTTGATTCATGATCTAATTTTTCCTTTAAGTTTTAACAAGCACGACTTAAGGATGCACACATATCAGAGAGGCCCTCCCCACAAAAAATGGAATTATCTTCTGGAGCGCAGGCCCCTTTAGTACAGGCTTCTTCTTTCTAGGTGAGTGTTCTAGGAAGCCATCTGTGTCTGTATACCTGCTGTTGTTTTGTTGTGAGAGGTTGTGTTTGGCTTTAGTGAATTTTTGTTGACTCTTTCAACGTGTTTGCCCATTTCATAATGGGTGATTTACAAGCACACCTGCCCACACTGTGCTGAGTGTTCAGCATGACTCCTGTGCCCTACCCTCCCTGTTCACTGGATCTTGTCCATACCAACTTTTGACATTTTTTTTGTTTTCCTGATGAAAAAAGTCCTCAAAGGGAAACATTTTGCAGATGTGGAAGAAGTGAAACAAACTAAAAAACGTCAGAAGCACTAAAAGGCATCAAAATTGATGTGTTCAAAAACTGTTTTGAGCATTCGAAAAAAACGTTTCAATAGGTGTATTGCATCAAATGGGGAGTACTTTAAAGGTGACTGAAGTTTAAACATGTAAGAATAAACACAATTTTTTATAAATAAATTCATTTTTGGGCGGGTCCTCCATCGTATGCTGATAAGAAAAGTCAGAACAGTTCTTGATCTATAAAGCTTTTATCTACAAGAATATAACATCATTACTTTTAAAGGTAATCGGCTTTTAATTTCTTTTAAACCACTTTTTCTTCAGCTACTCAAGTGAAACCTGAATTAGGCTGCAGACGCCCCCTGCTGGGTAAGAATGGAGAGAAGCACGGAAAACCTATACCTTGGGCCTAAATAGTCACAGGTTCCATTAGACTCTGTTGCAGTGCCCAGATCGGTATCTTGAAATCCTCACATGTGTTCTCCACAGGGAGCATTTCCAGCTCGTTTGAAGAAAGTGCTGATTGTGGGAGCCCCCATATGGTTCCGAGTGCCCTATTCCATTATCAGCCTCCTCCTGAAGGACAAAGTCCGTGAGAGGGTAAGGCAAGCTAGCTTTATTGTATTTGGAGGTGGATAGATAGATTCCCATTCCTGCGGTTGAAACCTGCCAATTAATTTTCTGCCTTCAAAAACCATCCTGCTGTCTTGTCTGCTAGAGCACTTTCTGCTTCTGTCAGTGCATTCATGTGTCTTCTCTGCTTTGTTCTCTCTCGGCTCAGTGTAGGCTGGCTCTGCCACTGTACTACAAGTTCCTTCAAGTCAGGAACTAGACAGACTTTATGTTAAGTACACCTGCATCTTAGCACTTTGCATAAAAATGGTACTGAAGGAATGTATCCCATGGATAGCTACTACCAAAATGTAGCCTATTGCTATAACAGGCCTTTAATATTTAACAACATGTAATATAATTGCATTAGTTGAACTGGTGTTTGAATTTGTTGAACTGGAAATACCACTCGGTCCTTTGACCACCATGTGGGGCAGAGGAGAGTCTCTCACTCTGTCTCTACTTATATTCCAGGCATTTTCTTTTAAAACAGCTTGTTGCTTCCTAACTTCAGAAGTGTTATCTAAAATTATCTTAATTTTGTTAGCATCCCCTGAATGTTTCAGGGCTGAAAGATTATAGTTTTACTTGTTCATTTCTACCATTGAAAGAAAGGGCATCTGAAACATTGAACCATAGGATAAGATAATAAAGTTGTGGAATATTATCAGAGATTTTTGTAGCAAAGGATTTTATGAGGCTATATGAATAATAACAATGCAGATCTTTATAGCTGGCGTGACTTGAGGTTGTGAGGAGAAACTGAAGATGTTTGGTTCTGTGGAACTGCTTAGGGTCCTAGTGAGATCTTTCCTAATATAACTATTTGAGAAGACTCCTTAGGCAAGTCCTTGCACTTTTATATACAAGCATAAATGCATGTGTAAACTCAAAATATATTGAACATCTTTACAGTCCAGGCTTTGGGCCCTGGAAATGAAAAGTTGGTTGAGACAGTCCTTACCTCGGAGGTGCTTGTGGTTCTGATAGGGGACACAGATAGACAAGTGTGGAGGACTGTGGTTCTGCAGGAACATGGAGGAGAACATTGCCTGGGCAGATGGGCTTCTCATACTGTAAGCTGTCCTTAAAGAGGCCAAGGAAGGAAAGAGGGCACTCCAGGAAGAGGCAACAAGAGAGATGAGCACCTTCATTCCTGATGGATTTCAAGAACAACCAACTAGGCTAATATGGTCCAATATGGCTGTGTTCCAGCAGAGAGCAGAATTAGGTATTACTATGACTTCTCTAGCATTTTTCCTGGACTGCTCTGAGTTTGGGTGGCTGGTCTTATCTTACTTTCATAGAAACCTACCTTTGAGAACATCCATACCAATCTATGAGTAAAGCAAAAGCTAACAGACATAGTATAAAGTTGACAAAAATAGCTATTACCTGTACATTATTGGTAGTCAAAGGTGAATACCTGCCTCAAATGTTACTGGGATGCCTTGCTAATAGTATAAAGTAATACCTTTCTTCACTTTACCTTCCTTTCAGAAGGTGTATAACAGAGCCCCTAATTCCAGGAGTGACTTAGATACACATAATGGGAATTGTGTGAGAAATTCATAGGATTTCAATCTCAGAACTGTCTACTTTGACAACTTTATCAAGTATTTCAGGACATCTCATCCTATTCTCCAAACCTAATATTATTTTATATTAGTTTCAGGTGTATAGCATAGTGGTTAGACAATCATTATTTACAGTGTGATCCCACCCTCCCCCCAATATTTCAAGTACCCATCTGACACCATATAGAACTGTTGCAATAGCATTGACTGCATTCTCTGTGCTGTACTTTACATCTCTGAAGCACATCTGTTCTTTATCTTCACTATGTCTCCCTCCACCCCACATACTCACATGGTTATTTCTGGCCTTCCAGATTCAGATACTGAAGACCTCTGAGGTCACCCAGCACCTGCCCAGAGAGTGCCTTCCAGAAAACCTGGGTGGGTTCGTCAAAATGGATCTTGCTACTTGGAATTTCCAGTTCCTGCCCCAGATGAATGGCCACCCAGATCCCTTCGATGAGATCATCCTGCTCTCCCTCCCTCCTGCTTTAGACTGGGACTCAGTGCATGTTCCAGGTCCCCATGCCATGACCATCCAAGAGTTGATGAATTATGTTAGCACCAGGCAGAAGCAGGGGATATATGAGGAGTATGAAGACATTCGTCGTGAGAACCCTGTTGGCACTTTCCATTGTTCCATGTAAGTAGGAAAAGTTGGTTTAACCACCATGCTCTGGCATGTGCTGGCAACAGCTCCTGCACTTCAGGACCTGTGTTAGGGAGCGTCACTTTCACTTAGGTGATGGTTTCTTTCCTCCAGGAAGAGGAATGTCCTCCTTTGGTACTTGTTGCCAACATTCTATGCTCTGAAATTTTTGATGGTCTTTGGTAACAAAAGAGAAACCCTGTAACAATGGACACATTGTCTTAATTAATATTTTCCTGAAATGCAGGTATTTTTAGGAAAAACACAAAGTGTAGGCTCTCTGTTCCTTAGTGTGATCTCTGGTCCTTTCATTTAAGCAGTTTTTCTCTAGAGTATTTATAGTATAACATTACTCTCTGAGGGAGGGGTACAATTTCCTTCAAAATAATTCACAGGAGCATTTGATATATTGTTTCCCAGCAATTGTTGTCAATTTTGGCTCGGATATTTTTTAAAGTATATTTTATTGATTATGCTATTACAGTTGTCCCATATTTTTTTCTCCCCTTTATCCCGCTCCACCCTGCACCCCTCCTCCCTCCAGCATTCCTTCCCTTAGTTCATGTCCGTGGGTTGTACATATAAGTTCTTTGGCTTCTCTGTTTCCTATACTGCTCTAACCTCCCCTGTCTATTTTGTACCTACCATTTATGCTTCTTATTCCCTGTACCTTTCCCCCTACTCTCCCTCCTCCCCCTCTCCACTGATAACCTTCCATGCGATCTCCGTTTCTGTGATTCTGTTCCTGTTCTAGTTGTTTGTCCTGTTAGTTTGTTTTTGTTTTAGGTTCAGTTGTTGATAGTTGGGTTTGTTGTCATTTTACTGTTCATATTTTTGATTATCTTCTTTTTCTTAGATAAGTCCCTTTTACATTTCATATAATAAGGGGTTGGTGATGATGAACTCCTTTAACTTGACCTTCTCTGGGAAGCACTTTATCTGCCCTTCCATTCTAAATGATAGCTTTGCTGGATAGAGCAATCTTGGATGTAGGTCCTTGCCTTTCATGACTTGGAATACTTCTTTCCAGCCCCTTCTTGCCTGGAAGGTTTCCTTTGAGAAATCAATTGACAGTCTTATGGGAACTCCTTTGTAGGTAACTCTCTCCTTTTCTCTTGCTGCTTTTGAGATTCTCTGTTTATCTTTAATTTTGGATAATTTAATTATGATGTGTCTTGGTGTGTTCCTATTTGGATCCAACTTCTTCAGGACTCTGTACTTCCTGGACTTACATGTCTATTTCCTTCACCAGATTGGAGAAGTTTTCCTTCACTATTTTTTCAGATAAGTTTTCCAATTCTTGCTCTTCCTCTTCTCCTTCTGGCACCCCTATGATTTGGATATTGGAACGTTTAAAGTTGTCCCAGAGTTTCTGAAGCCTTTCCTTGTTGTTTTTGAATTCTTGTTTCTTCATTCTGTTCTGGTTGAATGTTTATTTCTTCCTCCTGTTCCAAATTGTTGATTTGTGTCCCAGTTTCCTTCCCTTCACTATTAATTCCCTGTATATGTTTTTTTATTTCACTTTTCATAGCCTTCACTTTTTCATTTATTTTTGCAGCCATGCTCAATTATTTCTGTGAGCATCCTGATTATCAGTGTTGGAACTCTGCATCTGATAGGTTGGCTATTTTCTCATTGCTTAGTTCTTTTTCTGGAGTTCTGATCTGTTCTTTTATTGGGGCCATATTTCTTTGTCTCAGCACACCTGTTACGTTGAAAGGGGCTGGGCCATAGGTATTGACTATGGTGGGGCAACCTGGGTCTCTGCATTGTGGTGCTGTATGTGGGGGAGGGGTCAGAGAGGGAACAGTGCTGCTTGCTCAGCTCTGGCCCCATGTTCAGTCACTTTGCCTGCTACCCACAAGTGAATTGGGCCCTTCTGCTGATTCCCAGGTGCATGTGTTTGTGTATGTTATACGACCTCATGGATTCCTCCAACAGACTCTCCTGTGAGACTGGGAGTTTATCCCATCACCACAACCCCCACAGATTTTTACAGCCAGAGGTTTTGGGGCTTCAGTTTCCCACACTGGAACCCTGGGTTGTGCAGTCTGTGTTGCTTTCCTGTTGTCCCTCCCAGTTTATCCGCACATGAAAGTGGACCACCTGGTCTGCCAGCTGCCTCCTTGCTATACATCCTCTCCACCCCAGCTTTCCATCTCCACCCCTCCTACCAGTCTGGATAAATGTTTCTGCCTTAACTCCTTGGTTGTCAGGCTTCCATACAGTTCAATTTTCTGGCAGTTGTTTGGTTTTTTGCTTTTAAATTGGTTGTTATCCTTCTTTTGGTTGTGTGAGGAAGCACAGTGTATCTACCTATGCCTCCCTCTTGGCCGGAAGTCTCAAATACATTGTTATAAAAATTCTCTACAGGGTTAGACATTCTTAAGTCAACATACATTATGGCTTCCTGGCAAGAAGGGAGAGGTGGCTAGGAGTTTTAATAATAGTTGAATTCAAGGTAAACAAATAGCTGAATCTATTTCCACATGAGTATCTCTTCTAAATATGCTCAAAAGGAAAGCTCTTTGGAGTTTTCCCTCATAAAGCTGCAGCCACATCTCTAGATGCCATATTAAGTCAAAGTAACTTTATACAGTTGTGTTACAATACAGTACTCCCCACTGTTTTCTACCCAGGAACTAGCTGCACATATTATATACTTGAAATTCTAAATTTCCATTTCTCTCTTATCATTTACTTTTGTCTAACAAGTCATAACTGTGGACATTCTTGGTTCCCACGTACTGCAAAGAATCAGCCTTGTCACAGTGATTCTCTCATTTGTGGTATTTCTTCTCTCCCTTGTGCCTGATTTCTGGCTACTCTAATAGCAGCCTGATAACATGCTACATGGACACCAAGCCTGCACATCTAATGCTCAGTTTTTCATATTCTCTCACCAGTCTCTGTTCTTTGCTTTCCAGCAGCATATAGCACATCCTTTGAAGAAAAAACACTGATGCACTGAATGATACACTGACAGGATGCAGTACCTCAAGTTTTCCCACTTCTGTGTGAGGATTCAAAAATTTCATTTTATTTTATTTTTTTCAATTCAATAAATCTTTATTGAGCTCCCATAGGTGCATGAATTTAGGATCTATAATTTACATAAGTAGAAAAGTGTTACTTGAGCCCCTATAAAAAAAGGAAACCAGAACTTCACTATATATTTCAAGTGAATAATGAGAGTGAGGCTCAGTTTGATAGTACCATAATCATTAACATAAGAAAACGGGAAAGTATAAACATTCCCATTTGATGCCAGGATAAACTAACGTGTTGGTCTAACAAAAGCTGATCAAAAAGGGTAGAGAATCTGGATGAAAAAAATGTACTTAGAAACACTGTCCTTTGAGGGCTCATTCCCCTAAGGTCAGCAAAATGGTGAAAGAATTTAATGGCTCAAAAACTATATTGAGAATATAAAAAGAAGATTTAGTCACAGCTTTGGAGAAAAAATTTGAGAATAGGTGGCACTAAATGTAGCTGTATTAAAAATTCTAAAGTTTCTTGGAACTGTAATAGCACTCTGAGTTAACTGAAGGGGCCACAAACTCATGCTCCTTTGAATAGGGTGGTTTTAAATTATATATTCTCCAGTGCACCAACTGTATTTTCCAGTATAATTCCAGTATTTGTACCTAGCAATACAGAAGCAAAGCGTCAGGGAGAAAGTATCAGGTATATAGGACATAAAAGGATTTGGCAACTCTAGAATTTTCCAGTTTGAGTCTTTTTCATCAGGAAAATCACATTCTGGCTCGGTCCAAGGTGATGCTGGAGGCAGTGCTATTGATGGCTTGTGATAAGCAGGAGGCAACAGTGAAAATATGGACTCCTTGCTCTCTTCTTTCATCTGTTTGAAGAAAACATGGGACAGTAAATTGCTTCCTAATGGCCTTTCTCAGATCTTGTTGCAAAGAGAGCTGTACCACACTAAAGAAAGCAGGGGAGAAAGTTTTTGAGGATGGTGTTTGCAATCTGTCACTATTTACTGCGTGAGTTCCACTGGAAACAAGCACACTTTCTCCAATCCCAGAATCTGTATCTGATTAAGAATTCTTCATTCTGGATTCTGACTGAGGGAAAATACCGATATCCAATGGGCTATAAGAAAGACCTTTCAGTTACTGTAACAACATCTGAGTTCTGTGCATATCCTGGAAAGGTACCTGCCCACTGGCCAATTCACATGGTGTAATCCCAACACAGTAAATATCTGATTTTACATTATACCCATGTAAATCCTCTCTCAATAGTTCTGGACTCAGCCACAGCTGCAGTGATGTGCTGAACTGTGGGAAATCATACACAGCTCTATGCCTCTGTCCATGCTTAACCAAACTATGCAGATAGGGTTACTAGGCCATCACCAGAAATGAGGATATGGTTGGCTTTAAATCTCATATGAATATAGTCATTTTGCTGCAGCTGGTTCAGCCCTCTCACTGCCTGAAAGAGAGTTTTCTAATTAAAGTTTCACTCTTTCTTTCAGGAAAGTTAAGTCCTCAGTAGTCAACTTGCTGAACCATAGGCCATAAATGGAGAAATAATCCAAAGCCAGCTGCCAACAGTGAAAACAGTCCAATAAATTGTAATGTTGGGGTGCCAGAAAAAGTGGTTTAGAATCACAGCTTTCTGTAAAGCTTTCAGGTGTTCTTCAGTGCAGTTTTCCAGATTTGTAATTTTTATAGTCTCCAGTGTTCCTGTAGGAGTTGCCATGCAAGATGGACAGAAGTCATGTGGTCAAATCCTCTTCCTATTTCCACTTGGAGTTTGTAGTGAGAAACGTTGGTAGAACAGATCACTACACTGTGTCTAGTGGGTGGAGGCAACCTGGAAAGGGTTGGTTCATCAACCAAGTTTTGATGGATACCAGTTTCTGACCATTTTTCAGGTCTGAGTGATTGAACTTGTGTTCGTGAAGTACAGAAACAATTCAGAAGAGACATTGAATTGGTTTAGTTCACAGAGAGTGACAGAAATCCATCTATTGCAGAGAGCATTTTTGCTTTATCTTCAAGATGCAGAAATATCCTACCTGGAGGTGATCACAGCCAGTGACTCTTCCTAAGGTGGCCAGTGGTAGGAGCCTGGTCTGCTGAAGGGCAGGGAAGGCGCTCAAGGCCCGCTCCCAGCGTGGGGCACAGGAGGGGCACAGGAGGCTGGTGCGACCCGGACTGGGACATTGTGCCAGGAACTCTGCCCCAGTCCCAAGCTATCTCCAAACATTAATTTTAAAAATATCTTCCTCTCTTGAGATGACCTCTAATAACTCCAGATCTAAAGCCAGGCAGATGTTCTACAGTGCTTTGTGAAGGCATAGAAATAATCCTTAAGTTTGTGAGGAAATGCCTCTGGTTCTGACAAAAACACTTCCAGTTACTACAAGTTGTATTTCAGGGAACCCAGTCTCAGAAATCTATGATTGTGACTCTTAAAGACACCAGCAACAGGCCTTACAGTTAAGCTGTTTCTCTAAGTATCTGGTTTCCAGAGAAAGACAAATTAGTTGAAATATCTCCCAGCAAAATATATCTTAACAACAATAAGGCTTTTTGAAAAAAACAAGAAATAGAGAAAATTGCAATGCTGTATTTTCTTTGATCTCTTTGTATTTTTCTTTATACACTACTCTGGGATGCCTTCAGTTGCACTTTGCAAATTTGGGATTTAGAATCATGAAAGAACTTAGTTTGTGTTGTTGTCAGGGTTGACAACAGCAACAAGAAGAAAGGGACTGTAAATGGCCTCCAAAAAGAGAAAAAACAAAACAAAACAAAAACAAAGGAACTCACAGTAAGAGAGAAGAGTTGCCTCTTAGGAATTTAGCCTCATAAGATTTTCCTTCAACCCAAACCGTACCACAAAACCACCTGGTTAGTTTATAACCGGTTAATAGCTACTTGATAACTACTGATGGCAATAGAACATAGAGCATTTCTCTCACTGCTGCTCTCACTTTATTTTACCATGTTTTTGTGGACTGCAGCAGAAATCTTTTTTCTCCAAGTCAAGTTCTGTCTGTTGAAAATTGGGGAAGCTATCCCAGTGGCTCCTAGGCTTAAATTCTAGCTTAGCCAGAAAGCCCTCTGTGACTTCTCAAGTTCCTTTCCCCTCTGCACTTCAGCTTTCCTGTGATGTTAGACTCTGATACCCACCTACATGTCTAGCTTAAATGTTTAAGGGATCCATAATTCTTGTAGTACCTCTTTCCCTCTGTCATTCCTATCTAGTTTAGTGATGCTGAGAGAGAATCTTTTAGCAAAAGGAAGGCAGGAAATAATGAGTTAGGGAACAGGTAAAGTAAGAGAGAAGCAATTGAGAAAAAAGTTGATAAGCAGATGAAGAATGCAAAGGAAAGTGAAAGAAGAAAAACAGCAGAGGGTATATCAAGTCAGGGGAGTATTCTTTTCTCCCAAATAGTTCTTGTTTCTTCCATACCAGTTCAAAACCCCTACATGCATCCAGTATTTTTTCCCAGACAGTTTTTTCCCCTTGTAGTTTTGAATCAGGGATGTATTGTGGAGCAGGGAGGAACACTGGGCTACTCTGAGAAGATTCACACTTGTCCTGGGAATTCTTGACTTGCTCTCGGAGCTTCTGCTGTGGGGTCCTGGAGATGTCATTTCTGCTATGGCCTCCTTCCTTCCCATTAGAAAAAGCAGGTTTGACATCACCCAAACCAGCTATTATGTTACAATTAGAGAACACATCCCAGTCCTATGGAAGGACATTCTAATCTTGTCTCTTTATTGAATGAATGAGCCTCCTACATCAGGAGCTAGAACCCAGAACCCTCATCAGCTCCAGGCCTCTGTCTTACATCAAGGTCCAGTTAGAGCTACTCACAGAACAAACTCTGCCTTGGAATTTTAGCTGATGAAGTAGATAGCAAGGTACTCACTGTTGTCCAGGATGCTTATGGACCAAGAGACTTTCTCTCCCTTTTTTTGTCCCCTTATACACCATTTTTCAAAAAGAGTTTTTAAAATCTTAACCTTTTATTATGAAATAATTGTAGATTCACATAAGAAATGATACAGGGAAATCCCATGTATCCTTCCTACATTTTTCCATGGTAATATCTTCTAAAAGTATAGCAAAATGTTATAATGAGATCCTGACATTGATAGAAACCACCAGTCTTATCAGATCTTCCCAGGGTGTGGGTGTGTTTAGTTCTATGTAATTTTTATCATACATGTAGGTCTGCATATCCATCACCACAGGAAAAGATACAGAAGAATCCCATTACTACATACTTCTGTCCCACTCCCCATCCCTAACCCCTGCAACCACTAATGTATTCTCCATTACTATACTTTTGTAATTTCAAGGATATTATTCTATAAATGGAAACATGCCATATGTAACCTTTTGGGATTACCTTTTTTTATTCAGTACAAATCACTCAAGATTCACCTAAATTGTCACATGTTTCAATAGCTGGTTCTATTTTACTTATTGCTGAGCAGTTCCATTTGGTTTGATTTGGTTTGGGGTTGTTGGGTTTTTTTTGCAGGAGGTGTTTAACCATTCACCTATGAAGGACATCTGGGTTGTTTCCAGTTTCTGCTTATTACTAGTAAAGGTGCAGTGAACGTTTGTGTCTAGGTTTTGTGTAAACATAAGTTTCCATTTCTCTGAGATTAATGTCCAAGAGTGCAATTGCTAGTCATATTGTAACTGTATGTTTAGATTTATGAGAAACTGCCTAGCTGTCTTCCAGAGTGGCTGTACCATTCTGCACATCTGCCAGCAATGTATGAGTGATCCATATTCTTTGCATCCTCAGCAGCATTCATTGTCAGTTTTTTATTTTAACTCTTCAGTGGTATGTATAATGACATTTTTATGTCATTATAAAATTTTATTTTAACTCTTCAATAGGATGTATAATGACATCCCATTGGGGTTTTAATTTACATTTCCTTAATAGCTAATGTGCATCTCTTCATGTACTTATTTGCCATCAGTATGTTCTTTTTGTAAAATGTCTTTTGCCTATTTTCTATTTGCATTTTTAAAAAACTGTTGAGATTTGAGAGTTCTTTATTCTAGATATTGAGTCTTTGTTGGGTACATAGTTTGGGAACATTTTCTTCCAATCTGTTCATCCTTTAACAGGGTCTCTTACAAAGCAAAAATTTGTGTTTTTTTTTAAGATTTTATTTCTTTATCTTTAGAGGGGAAGGAAGGAAAGAGGGAGAGAAATGTCAATGTATGGTTGCCTCTCATGCGTCCCCTGCCGGGAACTGTCCTGCAACCCAGGAATGTGCCCTGACTGGGAATCAAACCGTGATCTTTTGGTTTGCAGTCCCACGCTCAGTCCACTGAGCTACACTAGCCAGGGAAAAAGTTTTTGTTTTGATTAAGTTCCTTTACCTCGGTTTTTCCTTTTATACATCATTATGCTCTTGACACCAAGTCTAAGAGTGCTTCACCTAGCCCCAGATTCCAAAGGTCTTCTCCTGCTGTTTTTTTCTTTTCTAAAAGTGTTACAGTTTTATGTTTTACATTTAAGTCTTCAATTCATTAATTCTGTATGATGTATAAGGTTTAGGTTGATTGGAGAAGGGGTGGAGCTATAATTGCTCCATTACCATTTGCTGAAAAGAGTATTCTTCCTCTATTGGATTTTCTTTGGAACTTTATAAAATGTTAGCTGGGCTTATTTGTGTGGGAAGAGGGAATTTTTTAAAATATAGAAAAGTACAGTATAACATGACAAACAACTATGTTCCCATCACTAGAATTGCTACTGACAATTTTTAATATTTTGTCATACACGTTTTATCTTTTTTAAAGATTTATTTATTTATTTATTTATTTATTGACAGAGGAGAAGAGAGGGAGAGAAACATCAGTGTGTGGTTGCCTCTTGCATGCCCCCTGCTGGGGACCTGGCCCACTACCCAGGCATGTGTCCTGACTGGGAATCGAACCAGTGACCCTTTGGTTTGCAGGCTGGTGCTCAATCCACTGAGCCACACCAGCCAGGGTTATCTTTTTTTTATTATATGCAAGAAAGTATTGTGAAGTTGAAATGCCTTCTAATCCTCACCATAACTTCTCATTCCCAGAAGCAGCACCTAGTATGAATATGGCATGTTTCTTTCCAGTACATTTTGTTTATACTGTTCCATGTATGTTTGTACCTGTGAACAATGTAGAGTATATTTTATATCAGTAGTCTTTGTAATTAATTTCCTTGTTTTAATCAACATGTATGCAAATAATATTTTTCAAAATAGTAGTAAAGAAAAAAAGCAGTGACAGAATAAACAGCAATCAGCTTTAACCTCAGTTCCATTCCCCTAGTCATCCATTTTCAACTCTTGTAGCTGTTTCATCTGATATTTCTTCCACAAGTCCAAATAAAATGCTTAAAATACTTACATTAATTTTTATAGTAAATAAGCATTTAACACTTATACCCTGTCTCCAGTTCCCTTTTGACGGTTTTTCCAGTATATTTATGTCACAATTTATTATAAAGTCAGTATTTACATGATTATGACTGTAAATTTGTTTTTTAACTACAGAGCTGAATGGGTTTCTATGACATGATCAAACATATTAAATCTTATTAATCCATTTTTTGTTCTGGAGTTAGTGGTCTTACATTTTTATTGGCTTTTAGTCTTTTACGTTCCTATCTTATTTTTTCCTATGCGTGGTTGTTTAAAACGTTACAATGAGCCCTGGCTGGTGTGGCTCAGTGGATTGAGCACCAGCCTGCAAACCGAAGGGTCACCAGTTCGATTCCCAGTAAGGACACATGCCTGGGTTGCAGGCCAGGTCCCCAGTAGGGGGCAGGTGAGAGGCAACCACACCCTGATGTTTTTCTCCCTCTCTTTCTCCCTCCCTTCCACTCTTTCTAAAAATGTATAAATATAATCTTTAAAAATAAAATGTCACAATGCTGTGCCTTGGTATGGGGTCCTTTTAATCACAGCCTTGATTAACTTTCTTTTGTGCTTTTTCCCCCTAAGTATTTGAATTGGTCTCCTTTGTGTTATTTTGTTAGGTACTTGATAGGTTCTTTTCTGAAAGATTGTGCTCTTTAGTTCTAGGATTCTGTAACTTTTATTTTTCATTTCTTCTTTCCTTGTACTATGTCAATTCTTTCTGGGATGTTCCTATCAGTCTCTTTGAATTTGCGAGCAGGGATTGACAAACTTTTCCCCCTAAGGACAAGATGGTAAATACTTAGGCTTATGGGCCTTTACAGTCTTTGTTGCAGGCACTCAATTCTGCCATTATAATGTGAAAGCAGTCACACTGACAGTGCTCAGCTGGTGGGCTTGGCTGTGTTCCAATAAAACTTTTATTTATAAAAGCAGGTAGCCAGGCCAAACTTTGCCAAGTCCTATCTAGAATGATTCTCTTATTTTCCATATTTTTTCTTCACTTTGACTTTTTGTTCTGTATTCTGGGAAATTTCCTCAACTTTCTCTTTAGTTTTTTCTATTAAAATTCTTATTTTGGATATAATTTTTAATTTCTAAGAGCCTTTCTTCTCTGTTCCTTTTTTATAGCATCCTTAGTCTTATTTCATGTATGCAATATCTTTTTCTCTTTGAGGTTATTAATTAAAGACTTTTAATCACAGCCTTGATTAACTTTCTTTTGTGCTTTTTTCCCCTAAGTATTTGAATTGGTCTCCTTTGTGTTAGGGGCTTTCCTAAATCATCTGGAGATCCTTGGCTGTTCACTTAGGAGTAGGGTCCTTAAACCACTTGGAAGCACTGTTAGCATGAGTGAGCTTCAAATCAAAATGACCAGCTAGCTTGTTGTTGATGTACTCCAAATGACAGAATTCTTTTATGTAGGGCTATTCACTTCTTTCACTCTTTTGCCTGGTAGGGTCCAAGCCTGGATAGGAGTTTAAGACAGTGTAGGACAGGGAGAATGGGACAGGGTATTCTTACTGCCTGTCCTTCAGATTTTTATTTGTTCCTCTGTTTTAGCTGTCTGCCTCACCTTGCCTCCCAGGGTATGGGGTTTCTAGGGGTGAGTCATTTTGTCTTGCTGTAGATACTTCTGTGGATCCTAGCTTTCTTTAATTGGCCAAGTCATCCAGAATCCTTCTGATTTCTCTCTGCCCAAATGGGTTTAATTCTGTTGGTCTACTTTTGGGTTTGTACTGATTAGTTCATTTTTTAAAATGTTAATGAGGCAGCTGGATGGAGTGGCATCAAACATGTGTTTCAACCTATTATGTTAAGCTGGAAATTAAGTGATTTATTCTGAATATCTTTGGGGAAATGAGTAGTAGAAAATTTTATTTTATTTTTTAAAAATGTTATTTATTTTAGAGAGAGGGGAAAGGAGAGAGAGAGGGAGAGAAACATCAACATGCAAGAGATACATCTATTAGTTGCTTCTCGCATACCTCCTTAGCCTGCAACTCAGGCATGTGCCCCATCTGGGAACCAAACCAGCAACCCTTCAGTTCACAGACCAGCAATCAGTAAACTGAGCTACACCAGCCAGGGCAGTAGTAGAAAATTTTATTTACAGTTAAATTTTGTTGGTATTATACCTCTATTTCTCTCTTCCTCTTTTGAATGGAAATATTTCCATAGTAATACATGCTTATCATTAAAAATATTAAATGATATGGAATTACCTAGACTAGATAATGAAGAGCTCTGTGTAACCACCCCTGACAGTAATTGACATCCACCTTGCACTAGCAGGCTTTGTACGTAACACATACACACTGCCCCCACTTTTTCTTTCTTTTTATTTGAATTGTTTCATTTTCTTCAGGTCTCCTGGAAACCTAGAGAAGAACCGCTATGGGGATGTACCCTGCCTGGACCAAACAAGAGTGAAGCTAATAAAACGAAGTGGCCACACACAGGTAGACTGATAAATGCCATCTTCTCAGGAGCACTGAGGGAAATTTAAGATGCTTACAAAGTGTAGCTTACTAATGCTATAGTTGAAAGAACATGGATTCTAAGCCAGAGAGACAATATTTGAGTTGTAATGTTGCTATGAACTAGTCTATTGTTACCATAGGCAAGTCCTTGTATGCCCATCTGGTAGTGTTAAGTGGATATTAAATGAAATGCTTTATGTAAATGCTGATAGCACAAGGTCTGGTATGTTGTAGGTGCCCGATTATGTTTGATTATTTCTCCTTTTACTCCTTAGTTGTGTGGTCATGGTCATATCACTCATCTTTTTGGTGAGTGTATATGCATCAATCAGTACAAGGCAACTCCAATTATAAATACCTCTGATTTTTCAATTTGGAAGATTTGAAAAAGTTTTGGACAGCTAGTGTATAAATAAATATCTAGGGATAGGGATGAAATGGTCAGATGATTTCACTATTTAATATATTAATTTGGTCATATCTGTGCATATTAAAAATCATATGTAATATATTAGCAGAGATATTTAGAGAAAATGTTATTCAGATGTTTAACATCAGTGTTGGTGTCATCAATTGTATCTACTTTTTAAAAAAGATTTTATTTACTCATGTTTTAGAGAGAGTAAAGGAGGGAGAAATAGAGAGAGAGAAACATTGATGTGCGAGATATACATCATTCGGTTGCCTCTCAAATGCCCCACATCCCAGGCATATACCCTAACTGGGAATCAAGATGGTAATCTTTTGGTTCTCGGGCCAGCACTCAGTCCATTGAGCCATACCAGCAAGGGCCTTTTTTTTTTTGTAAGTATATTTTGTCAGTTATTCTGTTACAGTTGTCCCATTCTTTTTTCTCCCCTTTATGCCCTTTAACCCTATACCTCCCTCTCCTTCCAGTGTTTTCCCCCCTTAGTTAATGGGTAGTACATATAAGTTCTTTGGCTTCTCCATTTCCTACACTATTCTTTTTTTTTTAAGATTTTATTCATTTATTTTAGACAGGGAAGGAGAAAGAGAAGGACAGAAACATCAGTGTGTGGTTACCTCTCATGCACCCCCAACCACGGACCCAACCTGGACCTGTGCCCTGACTGGGAAGCGAACCAGTGATCCTTTGGTTCACAGGCCAGTGCTCAATCCACTAAGCCACACCAGCCAAGGCCCTATACTATTCTTAACCTCCCCCTGTCTATTTTGTGCCTACCAATTATGCTTCTTATGCCCTGTACCTTTCCCACCAATTTTCCTCCCTCCCCCTCTTCACTGATAATACTCCATGTGATCTCCATTTCTGTGATTCTGTTCCTGTTCTATTGTTTGCTTAGTTTGTTTTGTTTTTGTTTTTCTAGGTTCAATTATTGATAGTTGTGAGTTTATTTTTATTTTACTGTTCATTTTTTGATCATCTTTTTCTTAGGTAGGTCCCTTTAACGTTTCATATAATAAGGGCTTGGTAATGATGAATTCCCTTAACCTTATCTGGGAAGCATTTTATCTGCCCTTCCATTCTAAATGATAGCTTTGCTGGATAGAGTAATCTTGGATGTAGGTCCTTGCCTTTCCTGACTTCAAATACTTCTTTCCAGCCCCTTCTTGCCTACAAGGCCTCTTTTGAGAACTAGCTGAGAGTCTTATGGGAACTCCTTTGTAGGTAACTGTCTCCTTTCTCTCTTGTTGCTTTTAAGATTCTCTCTTTATCTTTAATCTTGGATAATTTAATTATGATGTGCTTTGGTGTGTGCTTCCTTGGGTCCAACTTTTTGGGGACTGTCTGAGGTTCCTGGACTTCCTTGAAGTCTGTTTCTGGTCAAGTTAAAGGAGTTCATCATCACCAAGCCCTTATCATATGAAATGTTAAAGGGACTTATCTAAGAAAAAGAAGATAAAAAAATAGGACAGTAAAAATACAGCAAACTCACAGATATTAACAACCACACCTAAAACAAAAGGAAACTAAGCAAACAGCTAGACCAGGAACTGGAACACAGAAATGGAGATCACATGGAGGATTTGCAACAGGGGAGTGGGAGGAGGAGAGAGGAAGAAAAGGTACAGAGAATAAGTACCATAGACAGTGGGTAGAAAACAGACAGGGGGAGGGCAAGAATAGTGTGGGAAAAGTAGAAGCTAAAGAACTTATGAAACATGGACATGAACTAAAGGGGGGAATGTGGGTGGGAGGGGGTGTGAAGGGTGGAGGGGAATGATGGGGGAGAAGTGGGACAACTGTCATAGCATAATCAATAAAATATAATTAAAAAAAAAAAAAGAAGTCTGTTTCCTTTGCCAGATTAGGGAAGTTCTCCTTCGTTATTTGTTCAAATAAGTTTTTAATTTCTTGCTCTTCCTCTTTTCCTTCTGGTACCACTATGATTCGGATGTTGGAACATTTAAAGTTGTCCCAGAGGTTCCTAAGCCTCTCCTCATTTTTTTGAATTCTTGTTTCTTCATTCTGTTCTGTTTGAGTGTTTATTTCTTCCTTCTGGTCCATGTTGTTGATTTGAGTCCCGGTTTCCTTCTCATCACTGTTGGTTCCCTTTACATTTTCCTTTCTTTCACTTGGCATAGCCTTCACTTTTTACTCTATTTTTTTTAACATTTTTTTATTTATCTTTAGAGGGGAAGGGAAGGAGAGAGGGAGAGAGGGAGAGAAATATCAATGTATGGTTGCCTCTTGTGCATACCTTGCCAGGAACTGGCCCGCAACCCAGGCATGTGCCCTGACTGGGAATCAAACCATGATCCCTTGGTTCACAGGCCCATGCTCAATCCACTGAGCTACACCAGCCAGGGGTTTTTACTCTGGTTTGCAACCATACTCAACCATTTCCATGAGCATCCTGATTACCAGTGTTTGGAACTGTGCATCTGATAGGTTGGCTGTCTCTTCATCGCTTAGTTCTATTTTTGGAGATTTGATCTGTTCCTTCATTTGGGCCATATTTCTTTGTCTCAATGCACCTGTTACATTGTAAGGGGAGGAGCCTTAAGTATTCGCCAGAGTGGGGCAACCCAGGTCATTGCATTGTGGTGCTGTCAGTGGGGAAGGGATCAGAGAGGGAACAATGCCACTTGCTCAGCTCTCAGCTGGCTTTCAGTCACTTACTCACTTTGTACAAGCAATTTGGGCCCTGCTGGTGCTTATTCCTGGGTGAGTGGGTTTATGTATGTTCTAGGAGCCTGTGGGTCTCTCCAATGAACTCTCCTGTGAGGCTGGGAGTTTCTCCTGCTGCCACAAAACCCACAGGTTTTTACAGTCAGAGGTGTTGAGGCTTGCTTTCTCTGTTCTGGCACCCTGGGTTGTGTGGTCTGTCTTGCTCCCCATTTGTTTCTCCCAGTTTATCTGAACGTAAATGTGGGACTGCCCTGTCCACCAGCTACCTCGCCAGCCCCAGTCCTCCAGCCACCGCCTTGCCGTGAGTCCTCTCTGCCCTGGCTGCCTATCTCCACCCCTCCTACAGGTCTGGATGAATGTTTCTTCTTTAATTCCTTGGTTGTCAGACTTCCATACAGGTCGATTTTCTGGCAGTTCTGGTTATTTTGTTGTATTTGAATTTGTTGTTCATCTTTTGGTTGTGCAAGAAGGCACAATGTGTCTACCTACGCCTCCATTTTGTCCAGAATTCTGAAGATCATCACTTGAGTTATAATCCTTCTCATTACTGTAAATATTGGCAGAGGTTTTATTTCCATAATAAATGGAGTATTCAGATTTATTGGTGAATTTTTTACCAGGTTTACTCCTGGAATTATAAAGCTGTTAGTCATTGAATATTCAGATAGTAATGGAGTCTGACTGGGTGGCCCATGATATTGATGGTCCTTGATATGAGGTATAGCTTTCTTCCTTCATAATTCACAGTTTGCCCTCATGTGTTGGCAGCATTGATGGGAGTCCTGCTGAGTTTCCTGGGCTTGCCTCTCTTTTGGTTCTAAGCTGTAGTCCTGCAAGTCTTAATGGATTCCCTTTTTTGTAAATAATAACTTTATTGATATATAATTGACATACCATGCAATTTACCCATTTAAAGTGTATGATTCATCGTTTTTTTAATGTTTTTGCAGAGTTGTGCATTCATCACCACAATCAACTTTAGAAAATTTTTATCACCTGAAATATAAACTCCCATTTTCCCAAGTAGAAGTCCTATGTCATTTGATAACTGTGTGTAACGTTCTGAGGTCCTGTCAGGCTCTTTCATAGTGACTATACCATTTTACATTTCTGCCAGCAATGAATAAGGGTTTCAAAGTTACTTCACATGTTTGCCAAACTGTTATATCTCTCTTACCTGTAGCCATCCTAATGGGTGTGAAACTGTGGTTTTAATCTGAATTTCCTTGGTGGCTAATGATGTTAAACATCTTTCATTTTGCCTGTTGACCATTTGTACATCTTTGGAGAAGAGGTTATTTTAAAATGGGTTGTCTTTTCACTATTGAATTGTGAGATTTCTTTATATAGTCTAGAAACAAATCTGTTATCAAATACATGTGTTCTGTGGGTTTATTCACTTTCTTGATATCATATGAAGCACAAAATTTGTTTTCAATTTCAATGTAGTTGCACTGATCTGTTTTTTTCTGTCATTGCTTATGCTTTGGTATCATATCTAAGAAGGCCATGCATAACTCAATGTCAAAAAGATTTAATTGATGTGAAAAGGATTTAATCCTGTATATTCTTCTAAGAACTTTTTAGTTTTAACTCTTACATTACACCTGTGATCCATTTTGAGTTACTGTATTTTGCTGTGTACAATGAGCACCCACAGTTTTGGTTTTGGCCAAAACTTTCAGGAAAAAGTCTTTTGTTTTAATTTTTTAATTCAATTTTATTTATATTTATTTAGAAACAAAACCTGTTATTATATTCCAGGGTATTATTTCACATATAGATATTGCTATTGCTTTCCAGTATTACACTTTAACACATAAGCATAAAAATAATTAAAAGCACTTATATAGATACGAAATTAGTACTACCTATGTATAATGTACATCCTTATTTTCCCTCAAAAATCCCAATTTGGGCAAGAAAGTACTTATTATACATGGCAAAATATGGTAGTTTTTGTGTATGGTATGAGGAAGGAGTCATCTTGATTTTTTGTTTGATTTTTTTCTGCATGTGGATATCCAGTTGTTCCAGCAACATTTATGGAAGTGAGGTTTTGAGTTGGCCCTTTTGCTTCTTTTTTTCCCCCGACCAGAAGAGAGTATCCATACCCTGGGTTTTATTTACCTACCAGTACATCATTTTCCCACCCAAATGGTATATTTCACACAGCTGCAATGATGTTTCCTTTTTATCATTAGACAGACTACATCAATGCCAGTTTCATGGATGGCTACAAGCAGAAGAATGCTTATATTGGTACACAAGGTAAGTTAGTCCACCCCTCACAAGTTGGTTTTGAGTCATCTACCTGTGATTCTTATACTAGAGGATAGCATAATTTTTAAAGGAAATGGTTACTTAATGTGATATTGTGGCCACTATACCTTGGTCTTTCATAAAGATTAGGGGTTATTGAGGAAGGCAGTTGAAAAGCATAGAGTTTCATGTAAGATATGCCTGGAAACTCACTGCATAGAGATAAACTGGAGATTTGAACACACAACACTAATACAAGTTTTTGGACTGTGTCTTTTATTGCCAACCCAAGGGGATGGAACATGAGAACTCATTAGCTAGTGAGGTGTTCTTATGGCCAGTAGGAGACCAGGAGTCACAGTGGGACTTCCCAGAAATTGAGTCTAATCTGTGAATGGGTGTTGCTGTCCTAAGAGGTGCTGATCCCTGTACCATCACAGGGCACCTCAGCAGTCTTCTGACATGGATAGTCAATGCTCCATCTGACAGTGACTACTGGGCTCCAGGAGGATTTCATATGGAGTTTTTATAAATGTTGCTGTAGGTTCAGTACTCCTGACCTGGCCTCTGCCATCTCAAGGAGAATATTGGATCATCTTCTAAAAGGGTGGAAAGAAATCACAACACAGGAGGACACAATAGTCCTCCATATGGACTTAAGGCCTTTCAACCATTGCAGAACATGGCTAGCAAAAGATCCAGTGGCTACTTCCTTAACCAAGTCAGTGATCAAACTTAATATCATCATTAATGGACAAACATATTAATATGCCTCCTGCTGTGAAATATTGAGAACTGTACCATATAACCTATGTTATATGTTGCCAGTTTTTAAGCCTGAATCTAATTATGAGAAACAAACCAATCAAATCCAGATTCTGGTACATAGAATAAGAAAACTTGCTTAAACTCTCCAACTTTAATACCATTAAAAAATAAAAAAAGGTCAGAGAACTGTTCAAGATTAAAGAAGACTAAAGAGACATGATAACCAATGGTAATGTGTGATCCATGATTGAAACCTGCGTTTGGAGGATTAAATTGTTAAGGACCAACTATTGGGACAATTGGAGACTATGTGTTAGATAATATTATTATACCCATGTTTAATTGCTTAAGTGAAATAATGGCATTGTTCTGTAGGAGAACATCTTTGTTCTTCTAAATCTGTGTTCGAGCATTTATGAGTAAAGTGTCATAATGTCTGATACTTAATTTTTTTCAAATTATAAGAGAAAGTTTATTAAGAAAGTTACAGAGGTAGTAGAAGTGAGCTAGCTAGGCTGCAAAGGCTAAGGAAACAAGTTACAGAGGCAGAAGAAAGGGCCCTTGGAGCTTAGGAGAAGGAATGGCAAAGGCAATGCATCTAGGGGAAGAACAGGGGAAAGGAAAGGTGCTGGTGTGCTCCCGAGAGGGAGAGCACATTGAAATTTATTTTTTTTATTTCTTTGGCCAAAAATAAAGTTTCTATTTCTGGGAGTTGGAATTACAGTTTTAAAAATTTTGTTCCTCCTTATTCTTTATCATATTTTTGAATAATTATGAATTATTTCAAATAATTGAAACTTACTTTTAAATAACTCACTAAAAAAAGAAAATACATGTGTATGTATGCAGTAATGTCCCCTTATTTGCAATTTTCAGTTATCCATGGTCTACTGTGTTTCAAAAATACTAAATGGAAAGTTCCAGAAATAAACAATTCATAAGTTTTAAATTGCATGCCATTCTGAGTAGCATGATGAAATCTAGCACTGTCCCTTTCTGTCCCACCTGGGATGTGAAATCAACCTTTGTACAGTGAATCCACACTGTTTAAGCTACCTGTCTGTTCGTCACTTAGTAGCCATCTAAGTTATCAGATTGACTGTCACCGTATCACAGTGTTTATGTTCAAGTCACCCTTACAGTAGCCTGATGCTCTGTCACAATGCCTATGTCTTTCACCTCAATTCATCTCATCACGTAGGCATTGTATTTTCTCACATTATCACAAGAAAAGGGTGAGTAAAATACAATAAGGTATTTTCAGACAGACCACATTCACATAACTTTTATTACAGTATATTACTAAAATTATTCTATTTTATCAGTTATTGTTGTTAAACTCTTACTGTGCCTAATTTATAAGTTATGTATCATATATGTGGGAAAAAACATAGCATATAAATATAGGGTTTGGTACTGGTTTTAGGCATTCACTGGGTGTCTTAGAACATATCTCCTGCAAATAAAGGGGGACTAGTCTATAGAGATAAGCAAATGTTGCAAAATGATAGCTAAAATTGATAGCTTTTGAACTAAAGAATGTAAGAATATACTATAGTAGTATTTCAGCTTTTTGTTGGATTCATTTTTTTTTTTTTTTTTTCAAAATAAAAGTTGAGGGAGACAAAAGGGAAAAGGGCCTTTGGATTCTTGGTACATTGTTAATTGGTCTTATGGTCACAGGTTTATTTTTTTCCCCTAGGAGGGACAACTCCCTCCAAAGGGAATTCTTTCAAGACCCTAAGAAGAAACAAGAGAAATCAGGAAAGATTTTTGGCAGGTATAGGATATGATGTGATCTGCTTGAGAGAGTAGGGCCTTTGCTGAGGAGGATGGTCTTGGTGTGGTTGGGCTTATAGGGAGTAAGGGTTGGCTTTAGGGGGCCTCATAATGCTTCTTGCTCCAGGTTTAGAAGACAAGGGCACTGCTTAGTGTTGGCTAATTATTCAAGGGTTGGGTCCTTTAGGCTGGCACTGTAGGCTCTGTCCAGAAGAAAATCCTCCAGGCATATAGAGGGGAGGGCTTCTTGAGTCAAACACTGATCACCTTTAGAACATGTTAACACCAGAAGTACGGGCCCTGTGATGTTGAGAAAGCTGGTTTGATTTATCTGGCTAACCTTCTTGACTATATTTATAGTATTCTGATTCTTAATCATCATGTTATTTATAATAATATCCTATATATTAAGAATATGTATCAGATACATAATCTCTAATTATTATAGAGACTCTGCAAGAAAGTTTTATTTTATTAATCCATGAACAAACTGAAGCCCCAAAAGTTTAGGTGACCTTGTATCGGACAGCTAGAAAGTGGCTAGTAAGCCAGGATTTGAAAGTATGTCTGTTTGGGTCAAAAATCCTAGCAAGGCAAGTCAGTGGATTGTTTTACCCATGTCAGCACAAAGTGGTGACTTTATTTCTTCAGAAAAGTATACTGTTAAAAGAGTCTTATCTGGGGAGTGCCACTTTTCCTTCCAAATCTCTTGTGCCTTTGAGGAAATTATGACCTGCTCTGCTTGGCCTCAGTTTCAGTGGTATCTGAGTTATCAGGTGCTCTGATAGGCAACACCAATTTGTCAGTAGTTTGAATGTGGAAAGTTAAGTATCTGAGAGATGCTGTGGTGCAGAGTAGTGGGGTGTAGATAAACTGGGGGTCAGAGATGGGGCAACGGTATTCTTATATTCTTGATGTGTATATTACGGTAATGCATATCCATTAAATGAAGATGAAAATCACTCATAACCCTGAGACACAGAGATAATGTTAACATTTTGCAGCATCTCCTTCTAAACCTTTTTCTGTTCATATAAATAGGTACAGGCATGTAAAATATGTAACAAAATGGGCTCTTTCTGTACATTATCTGCTTTTTTCACTTGATGGTATCTTGTGCATATCTTTCCAGAACAAAAAATACAGATCTTATAATATCTATCACCTTACAGACTATTTAAATTTGGGGTATATGATAATTTAATCCTTTTTTGTTAGACATTTAACTTGTTTTCAAGACCTCACATGCTTTTGGAAATGTCTACTTCTGCACAAGAGGAAATTCTAGTATCATATAACATTAGTGCTTGCTAAAAGGCTTTCGCAAAAATAGTAGTGAAACTAGCAAACTCCCAGGACAAAATTCAACTCTTGTTACTTCCCTGCTTCCCTGCAACCAGAGGAGGAGAAAGCACTGGGAAATTACGAGGACTTATCCTGAGTAGTTACTCCCTTGATTGAAAGGGAATTGTATCAAGTATCTTCAGATCCCACAAATATCTTCAGAGTTATTGCTAAGTGCCCATCCTGTGCAGGTTCTAACATAGAAGAAGAATTTGACACCATGGCACTTGCAGTTAGCACCATGTTTGCTGAGATATGATTCTCACAAAGTAATATGACTGATGTAAGATCACATACATTATATGGTTAAGCTGTTTTGATCCGGCTGTGTCATCAAAATCTGAGAGGAGAGGAAACCCTACAGAGAGGAAGCCCTCTGTGGTGGTCAGAGAAAGTTTCAAGGAAGAAACAGCACTTGAAAATGAGTAGAAAATGAACAGCACTGGAGGTGAGAGAGATGGCTTGAACAAAGGATAGAAGCAGAAGTAAGCATGATGTGTCTATATTGTGATGAAACTATTTTTTAGAAAGATTAAACTGGCAGGAGTATGCAGAATAGATTGGGAGGGAGAGTCCTGTTCAGAAAGGTAAACCAAGCCCTGGCTGGTGTGGCTCAGTGAATTGAGTGCCAGCATACAAACTAAAGGGTCACCAGTTCGATTCCCAGTAAAGGCTCATGCCTGGGTTGTGGGTCAGGTCCTCAGTAAGGGTGTACAAGAGGCAACCACACATTGATGTTTCTCTCTTTCTCCCTCCCTTCCCCTCTCTCTCTAAAAATAATAAATTTTAAAAATCTTAAAAAAAAAAGATGACCAAGTGATTGAAGAAGGCCAGTACTATTAACAGAGATGGGGAAAGTGGAGAGAGAAAGCTAGATTTGAAGGAGGGGGCTGAAAATATGTTGGGTCTGAGTTGATGATGGGACATGGAAGGGGACAATTCAATAGGCAACTGGGTGCTTATAAGGCTTAGCTTAGATGAAATGAAAACAGCTAGAGAAATGTACATAGTTGACACTGTCAGTATAGATAATAAGGCCCTGAGAGGGTCTGTAACAGTGCTTCTCAAACTGTACCTGGGGTCCTTGTTAACATGGATATGTGATTTTTAACATATGTGATTTTTAACATGTTTCCATGCTGTATGTGGTTTGGAGTTAACCAAACCACAGAAGAGCCAAGGAAGGCTCTTTTGGGAGGAAAACAGAAGAGCCAAGGAAGAAGTGCTTCACAGAGTCATATACCTTGTCTTTTCTAGGACCTTTGGAGAATACCTATCGTGATTTCTGGCTCATGGTATGGGAGCAAAAAGTCTTGGTGATTGTCATGACCACTCGGTGAGTTCATCCTTTTTCTTCCCACCTCTCTGCCCCTACCCTAATACCAAGTATAGGTGATTCAAAAGAGGAATTTAGCTCTTAGAAACAATGAGGATTACAAAAGCCATGGCCATGAGTTTGAGATGATGTAGTTTTTTTGTGGGGTTTTTTTTTTTTTTTTTTCAATTGAGCCAAAGATAGCACAAGGTGTGGTGGAGATTGATAGATCTAACTTCTCAAAGTTTTAATCCATGGCTCTGGTGACCCTGTGCCACTTACAGCCTATTCTGAGGCCCTGGCCTTATCCACTAAAGGAAGTATTGGGAGACATGGGGCAATTCACTTTTAATCTGGTCCATGCTTCCAAAGAACAGCTGTCTTCCTGGCTTCTGAATTACCAGTCCCCCTTTGTTCTCCCTTTCCCTGCTACTTTGACTGTTTTCTGCTTCTTTAGGCAGGAAGCTCTTGATGAAAAGAATATTTTTGAAATTTTGATCTACATACCTGCCAAAACTTCAGGATTTACTATTTCATTAGTGTTACCATTATCATTATGATAATTATAACCTATTTCAGATGAGAACAAAAAAATTAATTAGAGTGTTAGCTTATTTCCCTTTTTCATGGCACTGTTACAACCTTTGATTTGGAGAGGAGGTCATGGAAGAAGTACCATCTTGGAGTACTTTGGAGCCACCCAATTGCAGTGAGGTAGACTTCAGGCCTTTATACAAACTTCCTGCTGGTATCCTGGGAGCTGTGCCTTTCTTACTCCTCTATCACCCAAGGGCCCTCATTGGGGAAAAGAATGAACAGTGGCTAAGATACAAGGCAGAGAGTTCAATCTGGCCCACCATATTTTCTCTGCTGTCTTTCTTTGTCCACTCAGTATTTATTCCAGATACGTGTGGAGTGCCAAGAGGTATCAGGAAAGGGGCAAAATGATAGGGTATGTGCCAATAAATGTCTGCTAAAGGAGTACATGCAGAGACTTGCACTGTTACATCCATTTAGAATGAAGGTTTTCTTCCTTTTCTGCCAAAAGGCAAGAGTGTAAGTTAGAAGCAGTGCAAGAGATGCTGCTGCTGCTAGGAGCATAGCAGGTCCTGGGGAGGGTGTGGTTAATGCTGTGCAGAGGAAGGATGGAAGACTTACCTTGCTCTGTGTGTCTTCAGCTTTGAAGAGGGCGGCAGGAGGAAGTGTGGTCAGTACTGGCCTTTAGAAAAAGACTCTCGGATCCGATTTGGCTTCCTCACAGTGACCAATCTAGGTGTGGAGAACATGAGCCATTATAAGAAAACAACGCTAGAAATTCATAACACAGAGGTAAATCCAGGTTTCTATTTTCTCACTTTTTTGAAGGTAAGGGAAAACTTTTAATGTAAAGAAAGTCTCTCAAAGGAATAGGCAGGACTCCAGGGAGCTTATAAATTACTTCCATTTTTCTGGGCATAAGATGAGGATACTCAGTTCAGAGCCAATATAATTACATTGTCTTAACAGGAGCATTATTTAGGAATGAAACTTAAAAGAAGTCTGGGTCCTACAAAGAGGAATTCTGCCCCTTCCAGACATTAAACCTTTCCTTTGGGTTTGTAGAGAAGCAGTTGTGGAGAAAGTTGAGGGTGGTAGGCAGGAATCTTGGTGGTAGGGATCCCAGGGCATTGAGAACTGGAAAAGCCAAAGGTAGGGGAAACAGAAGTGACCTCACTAACTTCTGCTTCTTTTTCTATCCAAGGAGCGGCAAAAACGCCAGGTGACTCACTTTCAGTTCCTGAGCTGGCCAGATTATGGTGTCCCCTCCTCAGCAGCTTCCCTCATTGACTTCTTGAGAGCAGTTAGGAGCCAGCAGAGGCTGGCCGTCAGCAGCATGGGAGCAGACTCCAAAGGGCAGTGCCCTGAGCCACCCATTGTGGTCCATTGTAGTGCAGGCATTGGCAGAACAGGTAATAATGCACCTGATGCAGCTGTCAGAGCCTCTGGAGGCAGTAAGGGAGGTGGAGGAATAACCACGCTCTTTACTGCCAGATTGAGAGAATTTGATCCATTGGTGGTGAATTGCCATGAAAAATTCTTCCTAAGTGTCCTTTTGGTAACCCTAGTGCTAACTGTGTGTCCAGAATATATACTTTACAAGCCAAGTCCTTTGGGATTGAAGCTTTATACATCCCATTGGCATGATCATATTCTGACCCCATCACTGTCACCTGGGTGTCCAGAGAACTCAGCTGGGCTGTTGCTTCTTTCCCATCCCCCTCCTTGGGGAGGTCCTCATTTTGTTCTGTGTTCTCCATTCTGGATCCACTTAGCAACTTTATCCTTAAGGGGATGTACGTTGCAGGGACTGCTGGCATTTCTCATCGTCGATCCCTGTGGGAGGTCAAGAAGAGTAGGTTTGCATCAGGTCTCTGGGGAGAAATTGTAGAGTCTGAAAATTAGGGCCCAAGTGTGAAAGTGCTATTGTTCTGTCTGGGACTTCACTTTCCCACCTGTTCTTTGTATTTCCTCCAAATACATGATAAGAGGCCTTCTCATTTCTCTGGCCTCCAACACTGTGCCCTCCCCTTTGAGTCCTTTCAGGCCTGAGGCCCCTTGCCTTTAATAAATTCAGTCATCCAGTCCTGCCTGGTTATTTGGTAGAGGGGCAGGGAGAGGAGAGACAGGCTAGATATGACTGTTTCCTTTCTTCCTTCAGGTACCTTCTGCTCACTGGACATCTGTCTGGCACAGCTGGAGGAGCTTGGTACCCTTAATGTGTTCCAGACAGTATCCCGCATGAGGACCCAGAGGGCCTTCAGCATCCAGACCCCTGAGCAGTACTACTTTTGCTACAAGGCAATCCTGGAGTTTGCAGAAAGGGAGGGCATGGTGCCATCCAGTCACAACCTCCTGGCCATGGAGGGTCAGTAACTGTCCCATGAGCCTCCTACCTGTTGGCCAGCCTTCTTCCTTAAACTATCCTGGACACTGCTGAGCCTATAGGTTGCCATCAGTTACACTGAAGCCATGGACCAACCTCTTTCTTGTGTCTCCCGGTGCACACAAAGCAGCCTTTCCCCTTGGTGAGATAGATGTGGTAAAATTGTTATTAGAAAGGGCCAGCAACAGTGTGTTATTAAGTCCTAGCAACTGCCATTGAACTGTGCCTTATTATGACCAAATTGTGGCTATTGATTTTTGCCAGGGGCTCCAAGCAAGGTAAGTGGGAAAGGAAACTCCCTACCCTCTTTCCCAATGCCCTGTCCTTCTGGAGGTCTCTTTCTCATCCCTTCCCTTTGCTAGGATTTGATGGGGAGGTTTGGTGAGCATCCACCTTCCTTCCTTAGAAAGCTTGACCGTTATATATTCTAGAGAACATCCCGAGTGCCAAGCACGTTTATTCCTAGAGTGTGTATTCCAGTCTTTTCTGTTATCCTGTGTGCACGTGCGCGTGTGTGTGTGCACTTATGTGTATGGGTCCATATGTACGTGTGTATATAATATATTATTGTATGTGATAATATGGTTGTATTCTATAAATACATATACACAGAGTTACTCCTTTGTAGAAGTTCCTGGGGCTCCGTGTTGCACTTCAGGTGTTGTGGCTTCTTGTACCCTATTGTTTATCCTGGACTAGCTGGGTTTGGGGATTATGTCTCCAGTTGTCAAATGACAGAATGGTGGAAGAGGACACAGGCATATCCACTTTCTATGTTCCTGCTACAGGCTTTCATCCTTACATCATGACTTATCTCTCTCCAGGATGCTATCTGTTGGAGCCAAGATACTGGTTTGTGGTGACACTGGTTTAATTCAGCATGGATTGCCCTTACCTAATGATTTTTCTTCATTTACTTTGCTGATTTTGGTAATAGACCTGCACTGTGATTTCAGACCCTCTCTTTCCTCTTCCTGTCCCTTAGGGATTGGAGCCTTGGAGTAGAGATGAACTCACTGAGCAGCCAGAGGCAAGAGCAATTGGTACAATGCCTTAAAAGGAAAAAAAGAGCCCAAGTATGAGAAAGGAAACTACTATGAGAATCCTTCCCTGGGAGAATTAGCTTGGGACCCCTTTTTCTTTTCTCTGAAAGGTTCCTTTCCTTATTCAGCTTGGCCCTGTCTATTCAGATGCCCATCTTTTTCTGCCTAGTAACCTGACAGACCCTGGAACTCAAGCTGGATGGATTCCGTGTCAATAAAAAGTTTTAACTCTTGGCTGAGTGAGGCAGTGCCCTGCAATTTCTACATCCCCACTCCCCTTTCACTTAACCTGTTCCTGTCTGCTCCCAGCCTGATGTGCCAGGTATGGAATTGAGTTCCCAGTGCTCTACATTCCCAAGAAAATCCCAGGAACCCCTAAACCTTCCCCCATCACAGATGAGGTTGGCAACTGATCAGACCTCAATAATTTTATACTGTAATAAGCTCTTGAATGTATATGTTCTTATTTTTACAATCTTTTCATTTTGTATTTAATGTCAATTGACTGAGTCAGATTCAGAAAATAATTGTAAATGTTCATATTCAATATCTTACACCAATAGTTTTGTATTTACACATAAATATACTGATGTGATCAAACCCTTTTAGCTTCATCAATTTAGTAGCAGTGTGGGGCTGGGAAGGTGAGGAGGGAATCTTAAGAGCTGGTCTGGGAGGGGTGGGGAGGCAGGGAAGGACCCAGGTCTTTAGTATCTGAGTCTTTCAGTTTGAAATCCTTGCCTATAGGCCATGACCTTAGCTCTGGGCAGAAATAAGGAACCAGCACCAGTTGAGTGCTTGTGGGGTGCCAATCTCTATGCCTGGTGCTCCCCCCACCCCATTATCTTATTCAAACCTTACAGTACTCCAATGGGAGATTATTCTCCCTTTATTCTATTTCTATATGGATGAGGAAGGTAAGGCCCAGAGGGCTATAGAGATTTGCTATAAAACTAGAGCTGAAGTTGGTCTGCTTACAAAGCCTTTGGCCTCTTCACTACATTGCTATTTCAAAGATCGAGATGGTGGTTTTGTCTTTTGAAACTATAGGGGTTTTTTAATAGCTCTCTTTCAGAGTATAAACAGTTCTTAAAATTCCAGGTAATTGATCTTAAGCTCATGTTGCATGTAGTAGACTAGAAGGGTGACAGAGTTTGTGACTGATTCCCCTATGTAGGACCTCCTTGTGTAGGGTCTTTAGGTCTGCAGAGTACTGAAAGGGGCTTTCTTCCAAGGACACTCCATACCTATGGGTACACTGGGATCTTGAGTCATTTGCATATCTCTTTTAGAATGGAACCAGTAGCTTTATCCAGGTAGGACCACTCCCCATGCCATATAGCTACTCCCTATTGACAGCTGCCCAGTTAGGACAGTTCTGTCATGGAGTGTATGTAAATATATGGGTATTCCTAATAAAAGTGATAGAAGTTAACATTTACTGGATGCTTAGCTGGCCAGGTACTGCTTAAAATGCTTAAAATGCAAAACAACCTTTTGAGGTAGGTATTGACAGAAGAAAAAAACTGAAGCACGGGAAAGTTAATTTGCCGCTAAGAACCTGGACCATCTGACTCCAAAGTAGCTGCTGTTAATGTTAACTCTTACACTAGGTTCCCTTGAAGGATTCATCTCCTGATCTGCCAACAGATTTTTCCTAAGTTTCTGACTTAAAAGCTGAAGTGTAGAGAAAATTAAGCCAGTCCTTTCCCTGAATAATAATCCTTTATTCCCTTGGAGCAAGCAAGCATAATTGGTGAACAGAGATACCTGAAATTTGGGAGATCAGAGATGGTAGAGTTTTAGTGAAATGTGTAGGAAATAGGAATAAATGATACAAGTTCTGGAGGACATAAACTTGAACTGTCATTTATTTGAAGAAGCTATAACCCACTGCTCTGTGAATTCAGGAGCTATGCATAAGCACCTTTTTGAACATCTGAAGGTTAGCAAGGTTATCATTTGCAGGAGCTCCATAAAGATGCAGGTTCCTGGGTCCCGCCTTGTACATGATACAGTGAGTGACAGAATGAGCCAGGTTTTGGAAGCAATGTCTTTGTCCATGTCTCAGACTCTGGGGAAGGTTGTTGTTTCAGACTTAGCAAATTGTTGTTTTCCAAATCTGAGAGAAAGAGATCAATAGCCCCATTGCCATAGTTTATCTGTAGCTTTTACTATTGGGAAGATAATAGATACTCAGTTTTAAAGGAGGTAGAGAAAGGGGAACACATAGAAGAAGCCCCAAATTTGTTCCAGAAGTGAAGGCTTTCACAGGAGATTTGGTGGACAAAGCAAGAGAGGGAACCCACAATCAAATGCTGGATTGTCCAATTGAGAACATAAGTTGAAAAAGTGTTCAGGAGAGAGCCCATCATGGGCTAACTCAGGCTCCTCTATCTAATTTGATTGCTGTTTTTCACCTAGCATATACTCCCTCTACAATTGGTCCGTTCACCTGCTAGGATGGAACTCCTGAGATGAAGGTTTACCCAGCATCCTCAGCCTAGGACGCCCACAGTCTCCATGTCACCATTTGCAGATAAATGACAGAATGGGACTGGTTCTTGGGAAATTGGGCTATTTTAGCATTGTAGCTTGAGGAAGATGGGACTCCTGCCCTGAAAGTCTCCCCATATCTAGGAACAACCACACATCTAGAAACCCACAAATCAGAAATCTCAAGGATGGTGGGTCAGATAGAAAAGCTTTCCTAGGAGGCTTCCGGCCAAGATGGAGGCATAGGCAGACGCACTGTGTCTCTTCTCACAACCAAATTAAGGACAACAAAGATTTAGAAACAAGAAAACAACCAGATCTCAGAAAATCAAACTGTTTGGAAGTCCAACAACGATTCATCCAGACCGGTAAGAGGGGCGGAGTCGCGGCAGGAAAAAGCGGAGGTGCGGACGGGC